>JAWNKX010000301.1:0-176660 GCA_035041755.1 Cacoxenus indagator
GTTACAATATACAAGTTTTCGTATGTGTTACTCGAGATAGCGCAACGAGTAACAAATAATATTTGCGGTACGCGTAAACTATTTCACTTAAATTTCCACCCTGCGATTTATGTATTGTAATAGCTAGCGCAAGTATAAACTAAGAACAATGCTTTCGAGTAGCAATAATTTTCTTATGTAATGCCAATGGAATGTTTGCAGAATGTTCAATGGGCACAGCAAGACTACTAACTCCACTTTGTACAGCTAACTTAGCAGCTTTTTTGCTTTCCTTCCAACCAATCGTTGTTGAACCACAAAACTCCAACCAAACTCTAACTACAATATTGTTCGTATCAAAATCTAAATGCATTAATTTTCCTGTCGTACCATTACATAAGCCATCTGATATATCAAGATTTGTTGTGATGGGATAAAACACGCCTTTTACAAATATAATTTCATATGGTAAACCACCACTACCTGTAACTAACTTCTTATGTAACTTTACTATAAAATTAGCACTTTGTTCATGATTTTTAGATCCTGTAATTTAATCAGTGGCTTTAGAGAGTAGAGTGGCTTATTTCATCGATGATTGATACTTGTACATATCTAAAAATAGATCTATACAAATGCGCTATTTCAGATGGCAGAGAAAATAGTTTTGAAATTGAAATTATAAGAGCAGATTGAATTGATGTCCCATTCAACTGACATAGAAGCTTTACCAGTGGTAGCGTAAGTTATATAAGCATTACAATAGCCGTCTGTATTAGTAAATCTGTTATAAATTCCCATTATTAGGCTAATGACAAAATTTTTACCAGCTCCTGGACCTGGTGAAAAAAATTTGTAAAGGAGCTTGATGTGTAGTTTGTAAATGTTAAATAATATGCATCAATAAACGAAACCCGCCAAAAAAAGTTAAGGAAAATAATGCGTGAGGGTGCTTATCAGTCACGAAGGCATGTAAAATATCATTCCGTCGAAACCAAAGATGTTTCACAACAAAACGTCGTCACCTCAACTAACTCGCATCCTTTGCCCAAAAAAAAAAGTTGTCTTTGCTGACCAAGTATTATTATGTTCAAAAATGCAAACTTATAGCTCACCTTCCCTTAGATTAACTATTGGATTATAATTTATATAATCTGTTAAATACATATTAAGAACATACATATAAACAAAAACTAAATAAATAAATATCATTACATTTCACTTTCCAAGCAACTAATAACAACACACCAATTATTTACTTTAAGTTTTGTACCTTTATTACTTTGTATACAAACGAAAAACATCTGATTAAAATGTGATGGCTTGGTTATCAAAGTATTTTTGTGATGAATTTTTAGCCATCGCAATCACTAAATGTTTATCGAAATTGTTAATTTGGCATTCACAATGAGCGAAAAACATCAAAAAGTCATCAAACACGTCACCAGTCATCGTCTTGTTGAAATATGGTTGAGGCTTTCAAATTGAAATACATATCATCGGCAAATTGATGAAACAATATTTCTTTCATAATTAATTTCTTTATGTATAATTTTATGAAATTATCTAAATTTCACGGTATACTAACGCACCAAACATGAGCACAAACATTCTCCATGATGACATTCGTATATTCTTTTATTTTTATTTCCCCTTGAAATGTAACTGTCAACACAATTTGGACTCTTATAACTACGTTTTCACAATGTGTAGAGGGGTGACAGTTATATATGTTATATGGTTATATGGCTTTAGAATAATGTTTGTTGTGATAATTATTGAGTAGTTTTAATGCTAAATACATACATATAAACGCCTGCTTATACTATTGCTACAATGATTTTTTATTTTAGATTAGGTCGACAGGCCTTGACCGGCGAAGTCTACGTCTTTGCTGGAGCTCGCGCAGAGGCAGTGTACTCATCTCGTTGTTGGTATGTTGGCTTATTTTTGTTTGGTATCTCCGACTTAAACTAGTTATTTCTTCAGCCACTGTGGAAATCTGGAAGTCTCTGTGAATGTCGAAATTTGTGACATGCCAGTCAGCGTTTGTAATTTTACGTAGAATTTTCGATTGTTGTCTTTATATAAATTGTAGATTTGTTCTTTTCGTAGACCCCCATATTTGCGCTCCCTACGTCCAGACAGGTTTGATGATTGTTTTATATATTAAAAGTTTGTTGTTCAGTGAGACTTTCGATTTTCTTATTAACGACCAGTGCAATTCATTTATTTTAAGTTTCATTCGGTTTCGTATTTTAAAAATATGGTATTTCCATGTCAGTTTGCTGTCAAGGTAGATTTCGAGGTATTTAGCTACGTTTCCGATTGTTATATCACTTCCATCAATTTTTAGGTGAACTGGTCTATATTTTGTTTTAGTAGTGAAAATGACTTCAACTGTTTTGATGTTGTTAATTTTTATTCTCCATTTCCGAAACCACTCTTGGATATTATTTAGGTTTTTTTGTAGAGTGGATGTTGCTTCATTTATGCTTTAATGGGCGGTTGGCAGAATGATGTCGTCTGCAAACGTAGCTATCATTGTAGAGTTATGTGTTGGTTGAGGTAGGTCTTCGGTGAAAATAGTGTAAGGGAGTGGCACAAGAATGCTTAATTGGGGAACTCCTGTTCTTACCGGGCGTAGTGTTGAGTATTCGTTTTTGTACTTACTTACTTGTACGTTTGTACTTGTACTTAAAAGTATCTACCTTCTATATAGCTTGCCAGAATTTAAGTCACATTGGCTGGGAAAATCGAGTGGATCTTGTGTATTAAGCCTTTGCGAAACTTTATCAAAGGCTTTCTCGACATCTAGGAATAGTCCAATACAAAATTTGTTGTCATATATATCGTTAAGTATTTTGTGGGTTACGCGGTGAATCTGTTGAATTGTAGAATAATTCCATCACCAGCAGTAACTCAAAGAGGAATTTATCATACGCTCATTGTTTTTCAGAAGTTTTTATTGTGTTCTATGTTTTTTGTTTGTTTTATTATATCCTATTTCTTAATTCTTAACTATTATTATCGGATATTTTTTCCATTAGCACTTCTTCTATAATATAATTCCAAGATGTGGCTAGCATGACCAAGACGAACCTGTCGTTAACCATCGTTTCTCTCTAAAGGCTTAATATCAAAAGTATCGCCGAGTTTTGTCGCTTAATTAACACCTTCGATCTTGGTATTTTCTTCTCTCCATTCACCAATTTCCGCTTGCTACGTAGCCGCTGCCGCTTAGTATGCAGATCTTTTATCTCCGTCTATTCCGTTTGTTGCACGACTTCAATATTTTGCAACATTCTCTAGTAGCTTTCCATGAAGGTTTTTAATGTCTTTGGTTTTTCACTCTCGAGCCCTTGTGTGAATCGTTCTTCACTGTCATTTCTTTTAAAACTTTTGGTATATTCTATATATTCCACCTCCACAGGAAAAATAAACCTCAGGTCATCGTAATCGCACATATTTTGATTAATAAAATATTGTTTTGGGCCCCTCTTAAGTATTTTCTGGTCTTTAATTTGACTTTAATTCAGTATGAGTCTGCCCAGCGCTCTCAAAGTGGCCGATGTTATCGCACATCCAACAAGAGACCCCTTTAAGCTTATCATCATTAAAGTTGTCTTTGTTGGTGGAAGCCCGATTACAGCAACTAATTTTGCCGAAATATTGAAACCGTTTGTAACAAAATAAATTTATATAAGATTTATAAATTAATAAATATATCAAATAAATAATGAATAAGCCAAAATGGAATAAATAAATAAAATAAAAGTAAATTAATTTAATTAAAACCGTCAACAACAAAGGTCTTTACGCCTTTTTACATATAAATTACAATGCGTTTATTGTGCCCTAAACTTACTCTCATTTCTTGATGTGTAACTTAAAGTTACAATTCGGGGAACTGTGGGATTGTCAATTTTTGGGATCCTTAACTTTATTTATGTAATGCTCTTTCGTTATATTACGGTTTCTACTTGTCAACTTCTATTGCAATAGAAGTCAACTTTTTAAATCTCATTATATTGTACCATGGTAATTAATGGCTTATCGTAACTATAATAAGATGCGTATGATTGAGATTAAATTATGTCCAAGTATCTTGAAAAAACAGCGTCAATTTTAGTACAGTAATTTGATGCGTATTACGCTGGATCATTACTAATATGTAAATCAAATGTATCTAATAAAGAGGATATTAATTCTTCTGCTAATTTTTCTTTATTATTGAAGTTGACGTTCTCGTCTCCAGCCAATATGAGTGGAAGTTTATGAAAATTTTGTTTAAGTAAATTAGAACCTAGCTCGGTATATTCAACAATAATCGATGAATGAACAATATAATAATATCAAAATTTTGATTTGGTGATATATAAGTAGCTATAATAACTATTGCAAAATCATCTCCTATTTTACAAATAGCTAAAAAATATCACCAACTGATGAGTGCTTAATACTCAAATCATTAATGTTGAACAAAAGCGCTCCCATGCTTTCTATACAAATATGAGCCGCGTCTTCACTTCTACGATATATTGCGGCCCCACCTGAATGAAAATTTTTATTTATAATAAGAAATGCAATTGAAATTAGGAAGGGCAATTTATTCTTCATATCTTATCCACGTTTCGAAAAGTAATAGTAGGTTCGAGTTTTTAGTAACTGGATCCAAGAAATCTAAGGCATGTCTTTTCAACGGTTGGCAGTTAAAAATTAATAATGAAAGACCCATTTTTTTACAAACCATATCTAGGATAATTATGTTCTGGTCTGCAACGTGTTTAACGATAATCTTTGAAATTCTTGTAGCAATTTCTCTGGATCTTCTTCGGGCGTTACAATATACAAGTTTTCGTATGTGTTACTCGAGATAGCGCAACGAGTAACAAATAATATTTGCGGTACGCGTAAACTATTTCACTTAAATTTCCACCCTGCGATTTATGTATTGTAATAGCTAGCGCAAGTATAAACTAAGAACAATGCTTTCGAGTAGCAATAATTTTCTTATGTAATGCCAATGGAATGTTTGCAGAATGTTCAATGGGCACAGCAAGACTACTAACTCCACTTTGTACAGCTAACTTAGCAGCTTTTTTGCTTTCCTTCCAACCAATCATTGTTGAACCACAAAACTCCAACCAAACTCTAACTACAATATTGTTCGTATCAAAATCTAAATGCATTAATTTTCCTGTCGTACCATTACATAAGCCATCTGATATATCAAGATTTGTTGTGATGGGATAAAACACGCCTTTTACAAATATAATTTCATATGGTAAACCACCACTACCTGTAACTAACTTCTTATGTAACTTTACTATAAAATTAGCACTTTGTTCATGATTTTTAGATCCTGTAATTTAATCAGTGGCTTTAGAGAGTAGAGTGGCTTATTTCATCGATGATTGATACTTGTACATATCTAAAAAGAGATCTATACAAATGCGCTATTTCAGATGGCAGAGAAAATAGTTTTGAAATTGAAATTATAAGAGCAGATTGAATTGATGTCCCATTCAACTGACATAGAAGCTTTACCAGTGGTAGCGTAAGTTATATAAGCATTACAATAGCCGTCTGTATTAGTAAATCTGTTATAAATTCCCATTATTAGGCTAATGACAAAATTTTTACCAGCTCCTGGACCTGGTGAAAAAAATTTGTAAAGGAGCTTGATGTGTAGTTTGTAAATGTTAAATAATATGCATCAATAAACGAAACCCGCCAAAAAAAGTTAAGGAAAATAATGCGTGAGGGTGCTTATCAGTCACGAAGGCATGTAAAATATCATTCCGTCGAAACCAAAGATGTTTCACAACAAAACGTCGTCACCTCAACTAACTCGCATCCTTTGCCCAAAAAAAAAAGTTGTCTTTGCTGACCAAGTATTATTATGTTCAAAAATGCAAACTTATAGCTCACCTTCCCTTAGATTAACTATTGGATTATAATTTATATAATCTGTTAAATACATATTAAGAACATACATATAAACAAAAACTAAATAAATAAATATCATTACATTTCACTTTCCAAGCAACTAATAACAACACACCAATTATTTACTTTAAGTTTTGTACCTTTATTACTTTGTATACAAACGAAAAACATCTGATTAAAATGTGATGGCTTGGTTATCAAAGTATTTTTGTGATGAATTTTTAGCCATCGCAATCACTAAATGTTTATCGAAATTGTTAATTTGGCATTCACAATGAGCGAAAAACATCAAAAAGTCATCAAACACGTCACCAGTCATCGTCTTGTTGAAATATGGTTGAGGCTTTCAAATTGAAATACATATCATCGGCAAATTGATGAAACAATATTTCTTTCATACAATAAAATTTTATGAAATTATCTAAATTTCACGGTATACTAACGCACCAAACATGAGCACAAACATTCTCCATGATGACATTCGTATATTCTTTTATTTTTATTTCCCCTTGAAATGTAACTGTCAACACAATTTGGACTCTTATAACTACGTTTTCACAATGTGTAGAGGGGTGACAGTTATATATGTTATATGGTTATATGGCTTTAGAATAATGTTTGTTGTGATAATTATTGAGTAGTTTTAATGCTAAATACATACATATAAACGCCTGCTTATACTATTGCTACAATGATTTTTTATTTTAGATTAGGTCGACAGGCCTTGACCGGCGAAGTCTACGTCTTTGCTGGAGCTCGCGCAGAGGCAGTGTACTCATCTCGTTGTTGGTATGTTGGCTTATTTTTGTTTGGTATCTCCGACTTAAACTAGTTATTTCTTCAGCCACTGTGGAAATCTGGAAGTCTCTGTGAATGTCGAAATTTGTGACATGCCAGTCAGCGTTTGTAATTTTACGTAGAATTTTCGATTGTTGTCTTTATATAAATTGTAGATTTGTTCTTTTCGTAGACCCCCATATTTGCGCTCCCTACGTCCAGACAGGTTTGATGATTGTTTTATATATTAAAAGTTTGTTGTTCAGTGAGACTTTCGATTTTCTTATTAACGACCAGTGCAATTCATTTATTTTAAGTTTCATTCGGTTTCGTATTTTAAAAATATGGTATTTCCATGTCAGTTTGCTGTCAAGGTATATTTCGAGGTATTTAGCTACGTTTCCGATTGTTATATCACTTCCATCAATTTTTAGGTGAACTGGTCTATATTTTGTTTTAGTAGTGAAAATGACTTGAACTGTTTTGATGTTGTTAATTTTTATTCTCCATTTCCGAAACCACTCTTGGGTATTATTTAGGTTTTTTTGTAGAGTGGATGTTGCTTCATTTATGCTTTAATGGGAGGTTGGCAGAATGATGTCGTCTGCAAACGTAGCTATCATTGTAGAGTTATGTGTTGGTTGAGGTAGGTCTTCGGTGAAAATAGTGTAAAAGAGTGGCACAAGAATGCTTAATTGGGGAACTCCTGTTCTTACCGGGCGTAGTGTTGAGTATTCGTTTTTGTACTTACTTACTTGTACGTTTGTACTTGTACTTAAAAGTATCTACCTTCTATATAGCTTGCCAGAATTTAAGTCACATTGGCTGGGAAAATCGAGTGGATCTTGTGTATTAAGCCTTTGCGAAACTTTATCAAAGGCTTTCTCGACATCTAGGAATAGTCCAATACAAAATTTGTTGTCATATATATCGTTAAGTATTTTGTGGGTTACGCGGTGAATCTGTTGAATTGTAGAATAATTCCATCACCAGCAGTAACTCAAAGAGGAATTTATCATACGCTTATTGTTTTTCAGAAGTTTTTATTGTGTTCTATGTTTTTTGTTTGTTTTATTATATCCAATTTCTTAATTCTTAACTATTATTATCGGCTATTCTTTCCATTATCACTTCTTCTATAATATAATTCCAAGATGTGGCTAGCATGACCAAGACGAACCTGTCGTTAACCATCGTTTCTCTCTAAAGGCTTAATATCAAAAGTATCGCCGAGTTTTGTCGCTTAATTAACACCTTCGATCTAGGTATTTTCTTCCCCATTCACCAATTTCCGCTTGCTACGTAGCCGCTTAGTATGCAGATCTTTTATCTCCGTCTATTCCGTTTGTTGCACGACTTCAATATTTTGCAACATTCTCTAGTAGCTTTCCATGAAGGTTTTTAATGTCTTTGGTTTTTCACTCTCGAGCCCTTGTGTGAATCGTTCTTCGCTGTAATTTCTTTTAAAACTTTTGGTATATTTTCCACCTCCACAGGAAAAATAAACCTCAGGTCATCGTAATCGCACATATTTTGATTAATAAAATATTGTTTTGGGCTCCTCTTAAATATTTTCTGGTCTTTAATTTGACTTTAATTCAGTATGAGTCTGCTATCTGCAGACAACTTAGAGTCTCTATTCTCATCAAGACCTAATTGGCAGATGAGTTTTTCCTTAATTGCATCATCTAATCTTTTGTCGTCTTCTTTATTGTTAATCACCCCCTGTTTCCAACATCCGCTATTTATTTTGCGATTTATCTCCCTCCTGTTTCCATCACTGACATTCGGGATATTATCGTTCTTCTCTTCCTCAACATTACTTTTTGTATCGAGCCCATTGACTTCTGCCTCCAATATCCACAACTGACTTGGCTCGTATGTTTTGTAAATCCCTGGAGTTATTTCCAAAAGGAACTAGTGTTGCAATTAAAATGAAATAAGTTGCGTTGTGCTAGGCGTAAGATTGTGGTGGGATAATGACGGCAGTTGCACTGGATTAGCTCTAGGAGTCGAGTCAAAAGAGTACTTCGTATACATTTTTGCCCCATTATCAATCTCTGAGGCGAGCGCAGTGAATAGTTTTTTTTTTAATTTGTGGTATTTATTTCACATTCGGTGGTACATCAATGGGAAGTCCTTCTGGCGTTTGGAGCAGGTGGGGTAAGACCACCTGTTGACATCACATGCACGTCTAGCCGTACCGTAAAGTCCGTCATTGTCACGAACAGTCAACCCAGCGCTCTTAAAGTGGGCGATGTTATCGCACATCCAACAAGAGACCCCTTTAAGCTTATCATCATTAAAGTTGTCTTTGTTGGTGGAAGCCCGATTACAGCAACTAATTTTGCCGAATTAATGAAACCGTTTGTAACAAAATAAATTTATATAAGATTTATAAATTAATAAATATATCAAATAAATAATGAATAAGCCAAAATGGAATAAATAAATAAAATTAAAGTAAATTAATTTAATTAAAACCGTCAACAACAAAGGTCTTTACGCCTTTTTACATATAAATTACAATGCGTTTATTGTGCCCTAAACTTACTCTCATTTTTTGATGTGTAACTTAAAGTTACAATTCGGGGAACTGTGGGATTGTCAATTTTTGGGATCCTTTACTTTATTTATGTAATGCTCTTTCGTTGTATTACGGTTTCTACTTGTCAACTTCTATTGCAATAGAAGTCAACTTTTTAATTCTCATTATATTGTACCATGGTAATTAATGGCTTATGGTAACTATAATAAGATGCGTATGCTTGAGATTAAATTATGTCCAAGTATCTTGAAAAAACAGCGTCAATTTTAGTACAGTAATTTGATGCGAATTACGCTGGATCATTACTAATATGTAAATCAAATGTATCTAATAAAAAGGATATTAATTCTTCTGCTAATTTTTCTTTATTATTGAAGTTGACGTTGTAATATCGACCCAATATGAGTAGAAGTTTATGAAAATTTTGTTTAAGTAAATTAGAACCTCCTTCTGTATATTCAACAATGATCGATGAATGAATAATATAATATCCTCAATATTTTGATTTGATATATAAATAGCTATAATAACTATTGCAAAATCGTCTGCTTTTTTACAAATAGCTAAACAAATATCACCAACTAATGAGTGCTTAGTACTCAAATCATTAATGTTGGACAAAGGCGTTCCCATATTTTCTGTACAAATATGAGCCGCGTTTTCACTTCTACGATACATTCCGACTCCACCTGAACCAACATTTATTCGTTTATAATAAGAAATGCAATTGAAATTAGGAAGGGCAATTTATTCTTCATATCTTATCCACGTTTCGAAAAGAAATAGGAGGTTCGAGTTTTCAGTAACTGGATCCAAGAAATCTAAGGCATGTCTTTTCAAAGGTTGGCAGTTAAAAATTAAAAATGGAGGACCCCTTTTTTTACAAATCATATCCAGGATAATTATGTTCTGGTCTGCAACGTGTTTAACGATATTGAAATTGTTGTAGCAATTTCTCTGTTGATCTAGCTTGCTTTCGATAATGGCTAGCGCAATTATAAACTAAGAAAAATGCTTTCGAGTAGCAATAATTTTCTTATGTAATGCCAATGGAATGTTTGCAGAATGTTCAATGGGCACAGCAAGACTACTAACTCCACTTTGTACAGCTAACTTAGCAGCTTTTTTGCTTTCCTTCCAACCAATCGTTGTTGAACCACAAAACTCCAACCAAACTCTAACTACAATATTGTTCGTATCAAAATCTAAATGCATTAATTTTCCTGTCGTACCATTACATAAGCCATCTGATATATCAACATTTGTTGTGATGAGATAAAACACACCTTTTACAAATATAATTTCATATGGTAAACCACCAGTATCTGTAACTAACCTTTTATGTAATTTTGCTCTAAAATTAGCACTTTGTTCATGATTTTTACATCCTGTAATTTAATCAGTTGCTTTAGAGAGTAGAGTGACTTATTTCATCGATGATTGATACTTGTTGTCCCATCCAATTGACATAGAAGCTTTACCAGTGGTAGCGCAAGTTATATAAGCATTACAAAAGCCGTCTGTGTCAGTAAATCTGTTATAAATTTCCACAATTAGTCTAATGACAAAATTTTTACCAGCGCTTGGACCTGGACCTGGTGAAAAAAATTTGTAAAGGTGCTTGATGTCTAGTTTGTAAATGTTAAGTAATATGCATCAATAAATGAAACCCACTAAAAAAAGATAAGGAAAACAATGTGTAGTGTGCTTAGCACTCACGAGCGCATGTAAAATATCATTCCGTCGAAACCAAAGATGTTTCACAACAAAACGTCGTCACCTCAACTAACTCGCATCCTTTGCCCAAAAAAAAAATTTTTCTTTGCTGACCAAGTAATATTATGTTCGAAAATGCAAGGTCAACTTTCCGTGGATTAGCTATTGTATTACAACTAATAATTTACATAAAATCCTATGCGAATTGAACCACATATATATATGAGTAATTTCACCTTTGGAAGCACATTATAATTCATAATTGAGGCACATAATGTTTATATTTATATAATATATAAGAGATAAGCCTCGGCGACATGAATTCTAATTGATATGCACGATCGGCGTCGGGTAGGGTACACACACAAACAACACACTTAAATTAAATTCTCTCGCTTTCTCTCTTCATAAAAGCGAACGCTTGAAATTGCGGGCAGTTGTCTTGATGTTAGTACCTTTGTTGTTGTTGCTGCTCTTTGGTTTCGCGCTCTCTGCATGAGCATAACAGAAAAGCAGAACCAAATAGCAGCAAAAAGTACTACAAAATACAACAACAACGTTGTTACAGTTTTTGAATTTTTTGTCATTTCACACCTACCACAAGCCGCGTAAAGGAACTTCGTTCCAATAAAAAACAGAAGATTTAGAGATGTATACTAGGTTATGGTGCAAATTGTACGAGTGACATAGGACGCGAAATGGATCGTGTAGCAGATAAGAAATTCTACAGAAACCGATAGAAATTGGAATATAACTTCTAGTAACACGCGAAGGAACGTTAAAGTTTATGCTACCAAGCAAAAAAGGAGAATAGAAACTACCAACAATTATATTATGTAGAGACATCACACCGAGACTAGTTTTAGGACTGGCCAATGCAGGTAGTTAGATCAGCTTTAGGCGGCCTCGATGGGATGGAAGGTGGACATTTGGATCCCAGTGCATGTTACGCAATGAAAACAGTAAGAATTGTGTTTATACTGATTGAATGCGATCGCTATACATTCTAAAATGGGGGTCCCATACAAAAGACGCCTATTCCAAAATAGGTCTAACTAAGGATATGTACAGCAATTTAGTCGTATAAGAATCATTAAACTCCTTAGACCAACGTTTAGTGTATCCTAACACACCCTTAGCCTTATTGACGGATGATCAAATGTGGCATCCGAAATGCAGCTTTGGTTCCATTAACACCCCCAGATCAACAAACACGTGAAACGCGTTATAGTAAGTGATCATTGATACGATACCTATTTATAATCAAATGTTTACGATAGAACGACATAACTTTTTATTTTTCACAATTAAGTGAAAAAAAAAAACTTTATAGGCAATGAGACAAGTAGTCAAGGTCATCTTGAAGAAACTTTAAAAGGATATTAGATAAAATAATTTTACATCTCCAGCGTACATCAACACGTGAGAATGTTTAATAGCACCTGGCAAATCGTTTATAAAAATATAAATACATATATATAAAGACTTTATTTTAGTCCCTTTGCTTATTTATTTAATTTGTCACACTTTCGTTTTCAAATTTTATTCAGATATCAACGACAAACTGATGAAGCAATTTCAATCTATATATTTAAAACGAAGTGTCCAAAAGCGTCTATTCCCTCTGCTCTCCGTAATTTTCCACTATTTTAGTTGCTTTATTTCTTTTTTTAGGCAGATAATTAAAAACAGAAATTATATTTCTGTTTATAAATCTGTTTATATTCACTTGCGGTGATGTGAAGATTATTACGCATTTGAATAAAAATGTTTTGTTAGTATTTTTATTTTATTTTGTAGTTTATTACTTAGTTCGTGAGTTTTACATTTTATTTTTTTAAAGTGCTGCAATTAGTCCATTGTCAGTTCATTAAAATAATTCGACGAACCACATCAAACTTAAGCCGTCTTACTTGGAGAGCGAAAAGAAAGCAGAAAGCAATTGAAAAATAAAACGGAAGAAGAAAGGAGTACAACGGGTGAGCAAATAAGAATCAAAGAATGGCTTATGAAAATATTTTCTATTAAACTTTTTTTTTCATTAAGCTGGATTGAGCCACAACGAAGATACTAGTAAGCTAGTATTCTCATATTTTTTTAAAGTCCTTTTCACTTCACTAGAAAGTGTAGGGCCTTCACAAAGTAGATTCCATGTTGGTAGATGTCCGTGGTGTCCTTTGATTTGTGAACAAAGGTTTGTCTGAAAGGGTGGGTGATTAACCCACCGCTACTTTGGTCCGTGACCTTGGGAGTAGCGTTTGGCGCCGACAAGGAACAACACTCTCTCAGAAGTGGGAGATGTTGGTATGATGGTGGTAACGTCACGAATTAACCGTAGGTGAATTGAAAACCTGAACATTTTCTTTACCACCCATAGGGATTACTGCGTTAGTATACCATGAATGGCGAGTAATTCCATTTATTTTGAAGTGAAACTTCTCTTGTTCTTTCTTCTTTGCAGTTAGCTTCGGCAGTTCTTTGGTTCTCTTGGCAGTTACCTTCGATAGTTTATTGTTAGTATTATTATAGTTATTCTTAATATGATACCCTTTATTATTCTTAGTATTAGACTTTCCTTTTGCAATTTTGGTTCTTTTCTCTGGGCAGTTTCGTTTATTTAGTAGTTGTATAATATATACTGTGTCTCCCTCGAAATAATTCGAATAAGAATCTCTCAAGCGCGGTCCATTAAGTTCCTAAAAACGGGGGGTAAAGTGTGGGCGGTAAGGTCACAGTACTACAAAAAGGAGTAGTAAAATTTGTATGTATGTACATTTATATCTATAAAGGCAACTACTCAACACAAAGAAGGCAAGCGAATAAACACAAAAAAAGTATGTGGTGTTGTAAAATCATAAGATTTCGCCCTACCAAAATCGCGTTGACAATTTTTACTTGCTTACTTCTTTTGTGTTTATCGCCTTCTTCGTGCTTTGTACTTACTTTTATATATGATTTAATCAAACAATATTTTATACAAAGTAACTAACGGAGTTATCTTACAAAGCTTCATTTTTGTTGAGATATATTCATACAAAATAAAGAACTGCTTAAGTTATTAATCTTTTCTCGAATCATAAGCTATTGTATTTGGACGGAGTTTTCTAAATTTTCCGGTAAACTTTCTCACACAGTATTACTATTCGCACTATTCCAGAGTTTCATCAAAATGGGTTCAGCCGTTACGGAGTCTATAGGGACTCTACATACCCACATACGTCCACTATTATATATAAAAGGAGACATTGATCTATTCAAACATATTCACCGTGTTGCTTTTCGTGAGCCCCCTTCCACGTAGAGTCTCTGTACCAATAACACGGGATTTGTTTGCAATTTGAAGCACGTTTACTTTTTCTTACCTCGTTTCACTTTTATTAAGATTTATTTTAACTAGAAATTGTCACATAAACCCTTCGGCGACGAAATCCACACCGGTGAAGCCAATGGCATAAATATATCTATATAATTCTTTATAATATCTTTTGGAGTCAACCCGGTTTCTATACACTTTTGTATGTCGCGTTGAGTTAATTTTTTTGTCGAAAATCTCAGCGTATCGTATTCATTTAGTACTAAGGATTTAGTTTAGTAGCTTGTCACCATTCATTGCGTTTCTCCTCATTTCAACATAACATTCATTCAAATTTTTTCAGTCGTTTTTGATAATGATTCAAAATAAGAATTTTCTTGATTAAGTAATTTGCTTTATTCAATGCTAGTAAAATAAAGTTTAGTTATTTTACAAATCATTCACAGCAACGAAACCGAGACCCGAACACAAAGAAAAAAATAATTACACATATGTATTACGAACGAAGACCCACAGGGATTAAACGAAAGGACCAACCGATTAAATTGTCCGGAAGTTCTAAGGACAAAGCAAAAAAAAAAAGAAATAGTAGGGTTCAGGCACAATCAGTCAAGCTCGTTGTACGTAAGTCGGAATGACAACCTTGAACAGAACTTTGGAAAAATGCACGAATAGACTAGAGTAGTAACGCATTTTCCTATCGTTGAAGTCTGCCTGTTTATATTTTGTGTTTTAAATATTATACGATTTTTTTGGTTTTTCTTCTCTTTAAGATTTTAAGGCTTAACATTTTATTCACTTTATTAGCACAGTGGTAGATGTAATTTTCCTTTTTTTCTCTTGCCTAGTTTTGCGAGCGTGTTTTAAAATATTTTATTTTATTTTGTGGTTCTTTGCACCCGCTCCCGGAAACACGAGCATATAACTAATCACATGAAGACGGTGCCTTACGTGTAGCCATAAATTTAAAAAGTGAAATAGTTTTGGTGATTTTCCACAGTGCGTGGTTTTCATGCGACGAAAACAGCGAAGGGTCCTTATTCCAACTGGTCGATCTGGGCTGCACGGCTTTCGAATAGCGTAAAGAAACTTTGCGTTATCCTGCGCAAGCGCACTGTTAACAGTGACGATAATCACCATCAACAATGGCAAAAACGGCAGAGTCAAATGGCCGCATTCTCTTTCTCATTCAGCGCAATACATTTCCAATATTTTTATGTTGCATTAATTATTTAACTCACTTTCTTGTTCTCCTTCTTTTCCATTCAGCCCAGCTCGCGCATGACATTTACGATTGCTCTTTGCTCTTTTATGCTATTACTGTAATTGCCCCAGATTCACACGTGCTCTCACTTGCTTTACTTTATGCGTCAGCCAACGTGTTATAAATATTTCATTTCCTTTTTTTTTCTATTATGATGAAGCATATCATTGTAATATTCATCCTGACAAAATTTTTTTTTTCTGTAATCCTGCACAAATAGGCATTAATTTAATATTTTAAATTCTTATTCAAGGTTTTGTTTTGTTTGCATTTGTAAATTTGTGTCGCCAAGTCCACAATTAACATTGTGTTTTAATCTTACGTGCGAGTGGATTTTTATAAAATACTAACAAGTGTCCGACGCTGTTTGCGATATGTGTAGAATCAAGATGAATCTGGAATGTCGCTTTGAGCGATTATTGGTGGGGCAAAATCTTTAAGTTTGCATCACCGACATGCTATTGCCTAAACCTGTTGTGTTTATTCGCCATTTTCATGTGTTTTGGTTGCTTTTATACCATACTATCTGGTATCCGGCGCATTGATGCCGCAAAAGAAATAATTGTGGAATTATCGTTTGAAATTTGATTAACTTGCTGCCTATTCATTGAGCGACAATGAAGTGGAAATATGTCATTTGCAACTGAATTATATTTGCAAATCTTCTACAAGAAGTATCAGGTGAGTCGCCCGAAAGCAAAAAGAATAATGGATAAGGCGCTAGATGCAATATGGGCACATTCCTTATTTTTAATTTTTAAAATCTGGTGAACCACAATGCCCACACATCTTATCCATTTCCCCGATATTTTTACGGTGATATAAACTATAATAATATTGAAATGCAGCAAAATTAGAGGCTCGAATTCGCTTATTTCTACGTGCAACAATATTAGATTTGAAAACAAAGTTATTGCTTACTAAGGGTATTGCACATTAATGTTTGGCCCAGAGAGAACTCATTTATATAGAGCTTATATTTATCTCTTGAATGTTTTACGATATTTTCCAAAAGCCAGGCGCTATGCGGATCTGTTATATTTTTGCTATTATCATCGAACAACCAGCCTAGCCCGCTGTGTAGCAATCTCATTCTGCTAACTACTGAAAGTGCGTATTTTGTATTGACTGACTGGACCTCTTCTGAAAAATTATGGTTCTTCGTCTTATTTATCAATATGATTTACTTTAAGTTTATTATACATTCATTTGGAAATAATAAATGTAAACATTAAATTTGTCCGATGGCGTTCTTTCTTTTACTATACGAAAAATAAGGAACATGGCTTTTGTTCTTTTAATATCTACCTCTCAGTTCCATAGATTTTAGCACGAAAAAGGAGCATTCTTTGTCATTATTCATTGTGAAAACGAAATCAAACCTACGCTACTGCGAATATCAGGAAAGGCAAAGAAATCAATTCTGCCTTCGCCACCGAACAACAAAACGTGTGACATTATTTGACGATCAGCAGCAAAGGCAAAAAAATAACACAACACAAAAATAAGAAAATAAGAGACACATAATTTGCTTTGACGATCGAAAATTGTCATCAAGAAGTCGAAGTCGAAAACCAATAGCGTGCCATTGCGAGGGTGACCGTGTTGTATAGGTAACGTGCGTGTATGAGATTGTGTTGGTTTATTATTTAGATTTTTCACGAGACGTCGTGTAAGTAAATATATCAGTAGAAAATTTTGTCCGTCTGTCTGTTAGTTATTTATTTCCGTTATTCTCCTTTATTCGTCTGTCCTCTCAATTGTCACGTAGGGCAGTAACCGTAACAACAGTAATTTTTAATTATCTCATTTCGTCTTTTCTTCTAAAAACTTTCTTGCCTAAGCTTAGTTTCTTAAGGCTAGAGTAAAGGAGTTTTTAATACGAATCGGGGTTAAAAACATGGCGCTGCTCCTTAATAATAAAAATTTGAATAAATAAATAAAGAAATCAACTGTAAAGTATATAGTGCTGAAGTAAAATAATAAAATATAAATAAATAAATATAATGTAAAATTAATGAAAAGCACATAGTGCTGAATAAAGATAAAATATAAGTAATAAATGAATGATGTAAAGCAAATAGTGCTGCCAGGAATTAAGACCGTAAATAAAATACTATTATTAATAAGAATTAATTTTATTAGTCATTAATTTATATGTGTTATATATGTTATATTAACAAACTGACCGTAGCTCCATACAAAAAAATGTGTGAGTTTGCTTAGTATTCACGAGCACTTGATGTAAAACATATTCAGTATGTAACTTGCTTATTATGAAGTCACTGCCATCTCAAGCCCAAAAAACGTTTCGTATATTTTCTGGTTCTTTCCGTTATGCTTCTTCTTCATTTTTGTGTTTGTGATTGTGAGTTGCTTGCAACCTACAAATGTATACTCTCTGTTGACCACGTACTTTCAGAGTATAATCTTTGAAGGCATCACATAAAAGAGTGGGCAAAACCACGTTTGCCGTTTTATATGAATAAAATAAAAATACCAGGCGGCCAGAAAAAAAAAAGAAACAAAACCATACAAAAATAATCCGAGTGATACACACAGTAAGAAACCAATACAGTCTTATACACTCACAATACCTACACAACACACCCAAACTTATCATATTTTGCACAAAAGGGAGACAAAAAAAACCAAGACAATCTCATACACGAATTATACAAACACAACAAGGCCACTCACACAATGGCGAATTTTGATTTTTGACTTCAACTTCTTGAGGACAATTTTCGGTTGCGGCAGAAAACCAAATCCATTTCAATAGAAAATACAGTGAATGCACATTCATTGAACAGCCAAAGAAACCCAAGTGAAATTTCTAACTACCGTCGAGTTTCCATAGATCAAACTTTTATAAGTCGAATATCTCCATGACTCGAATTGAGTGCGTTTGTAACAAAAAGTCAATACAATATGTCTTCCATAACTCGAATGTCCCCATAACTCGAACTTTTGTTATGCATTATGGTGATTCGAGATTTGCACGTTTGACTGTACGCAGAATACGCACAGTAGATAGAAACGGAAACCGCGAAGTTCGAGTCATCCTTGGTCATCCTTACTTTGTGTTGTGTTCTTTCCTCTTCTTTCCTTGTGATCGACAAAGAAGAAAAAAACAAATGGTCTAGACTTTGTTGTTGCGTGAGCGTAGGCAAATTTATTTTCTTGTCTTTTTTATAATCGGGGTAGGGCAACGGTTTGGATTTAGGTTTGCTGTCACTATCAGTTGGACATTCGCTGAATTCTTTCCTTGTCTTCCCTTGTTATCAGCAATTAAGAAATAAACAAATGTCACACGCTCTTGTTGTTTGCCTTGTACTAAAGGTAGAATTAGCTTTATTCAACTTCAATTATTCGACTTAGCCGAAAAAATAGTGCTTTATTACTCATTACGTGCTACATGCATTTTAAATCACTATACATTGCATGGACTGCATAGAGTTCCTGTTTGAAGCGCAAACGTACTAACCCTACCCTCTCTCATTCAGCAGGCACATTATATGTTTCTCACGACTTCTTTCGGCCTATCAAATATTTCTCACCTATTCATTTATACCAAGAAATAACAAACAAAAAAAACTTGACCTTTCCTGACCTGGTGGGTAAACCATGGAAAGAAATCTCAGTCAACAAAATCAGCTCCAGAGCCAAACGAATTCATGTTCCTTTTTCGTTATTATTCCCACAACAATATCAATACATCAAAATACAAATGTGTGATGGCAATTAAAACAACAAAAACAAAGGTGATATACAGAAATTCCTTTTCACGATAATTCGCGTTCAATAGTTAGCAGAATGAGGTTACTACACAGCGGCCTGCGCTGCTACTCCGATGTTAATAGCAGAAAAATAACTTCACTAGCATAGCTTCTCCTTTTTTGAAAAAACGTAAAAAGCTTTTGAGGGAATTGTAAACTCTATATATGTAATGATTTTGATTTATTATGTCTTTCTTGTGTTTTTATAATTTACTTATCATTGATTATTTTCCCCTTTTAGGCCAGTCCGACCATTTGCTTGTTATTTAGCTTAAACAAACCAACAGAAATTTTACGCCACATAAGTTGAACAGACAAGAAATCTGTACAACTACAGAAATTTTAACAAAAGCCAATCGCTTCTAAAAGTTTCTCTGGCAATTTTTTAAATGGAAAATTGTAAACTCTATATAAATAAATTCTCTCTGGCACTCTATTGTATTATATAAACAACTTTACCTAATTCAGCACCCCAACATATACTCGAAGTTTGATCCTTAGCTGGCAATATTGGAAGCTTCCGTAGAAAAACAGAAAAATAAGAAATTGGTTTGTGTCCAAGTTAAGCTCTGATTGAGCTTTCATTTGGAAACGGACAGTGACCTCTGTTGAATAATTTTCGCAATATAATAAGGGCCATTCCAGCAATTATTAAGTACTTAATAGCAAATAGCAATAATGCTTATTATAAAGAAATTCCCATTTCTCGCTCATTACTTTCTACCGAACCCACAACAAAAGGGAAAGCCGGTGATTTATCACCAACAACTAATCAATCAACAACAGCTAAGAAAGATTCGAACATGCAAAAATGGAAAATATAATCTTCAGAGGCGTTCTCTGTGTGGACCAATGTCGCGAAAACTAAAGATCCAGGTACCAGAATTAGTAGCGGCAAGAGCCATTGCAAGCCGTTCGAATGCAAGAACGATTGTTGCGGTAATGGCGTCAGAGGAGAACGCGGACGAATTCCTGAAAAACGCGAGCAAAGTGGCAGGGTCAAATATTTAATTGGAAAAGGACCTGTATGAAAAAAAAACCAATTAAATAAAAGATAAAAAAGGACTTGCACGCAATAGACCCAAAGCACCTAATTATAGAAATTATTGATTGAAAGTGGGCAACGAATGGTACTTTTTCAACAAGCAGAGAGAGCTGATCTGTGGCAAAGAAAGAGTGCTCCATGTACTGAAAAGAACTTTAAACCAAGAAATAATAAATTATATTGACTTTTTTGCATATATAAATATGCACGAAGTCTTCTTTCTGTATGAAACGCTTTTAGAAATTACAGAGAAGCAAAGCTTTGAATTATCTTTAAAGTTTTTACATACCATCTCTCTTAATACACTAGTGTGTTTATATTTATCTACTTTAAGATAGGCAAACGGCAAGACCATGCCTTACTAAATGTTGTTCTATTACATTTTTCTTTTCTTTATATTATTTATTATTAACATTTTTTTCTAATTGTTCACTATCACTTCTAATATAATAGAACAATTACAGTTACTACACTACTATACGATGCTCTTAAATATGCTTGATGCTTGACCTTCTTGCTCTTCGAAACCACCCTGGATTTTTTTAAAACCTGAGGTTATGGATCTGGTGAGAATCAAGAGGTTATTACGTCGTCGATATATGCTTTCGGTAATCTACTGGATCAGGCAGACTACAGGCGTGTTGATGACGAGCTGTCTAAACTAATGTTTGACACAAAGAGTGAATATTTTAAGGAGCTGCAATGCTGACCTCAACAAAAACCATGGGTTTAAGTCGACCTGCCCAGTCAAACGGCAAGCAAACACGAGGATTCCCATAAGGCGAGAGAATAACACGTGGTGTAGAACTGATGCCTAGATAGCAGCGGCATATTCTGATAAGCTGCAGGACCGATTCACGCCTTTTGACCTCGCAAGCCAAGAGGATGTTCGTGCCACTGAAAATTTTTTAAGAACTCTCAGACATACAGCCTATCTCACGTATCTCGCCAGATTAAGTGCGTCTGAAGATTAGTAAGTTGAAGGCCACTAAAATCCACGGATACGAGGGAATTGATGGCAGAGTTGCAAAGACCCTCCTCGAAAAGGCGGTAATGTTTTTGGTGCTCCTTTATAACACCATGGTTCGTATCCACTACTTCCCCTCGCAATGGAAGTGTTTTTTTTTTTTTTTTTTTTGTTAACATGGACTTAGTAGGTACGCAATGACCACACACTGATCTCACATGGGGCAGGCCCAGGTGGCATCAAAATTCACCCAGTCACATGGACTGGGCTCAGCTGGTCTTAATTGCTAATATCTTTGGTGATCATGCGATACCAAAGCTGTAGGCATTAGCTTTGTCGCCTGCAGCTATAAAGCGTTGTCCGAGAGTTTTTAAGAAGTCAAGGTATTGCGACTGTGAGATATTGTGCTTTTCTGGGCTGTACACGGCTGTTATTCTTAGTGGTCCGGATAAGTCGAAGATTTGTATGTTTGTCGACTGGATAGAAGTTTCTTGGAATAGAAGCAGTACGTTATGTTTAATGTTTTGTTTAACAATGATAGCAGTCACACCGTGTCCTGTACCGTCGGGATGGCTTGTGTGGTACATCTTGTATCCACGTATGTTCATGTGCTGGCTACTTGTATATTGTTTCCCATATCAAAGCAATGTCAGTGTAATTGTTGTGTAGGAAAACCTGTAGTTCATTCAAATCAAGCTAAATCTAAGTAAAAAAATGGCCTTGAGGACATTCTGTACAACTCGATGAACCCGTTCTGGTGCTGCATGGAGTTGCCGAAAGCCAAACTGGTATGGGACTCTGGATGCCACTTACTGCCATCCTTCCTCAAATAAATATTTTTTTGAATAATTTGGAGAATATTGGCACCAAGCTTATCGGTCCATAAGACGTGACAAGATTCTGTGACTTGCCAGGTTTCGGAATCTTAGTAATCACAGAACACTTCACTGGTAAGACCTATTCTGGAGTATGTGTCTTGTGCCTGGGATCCTCAATATCAGAAGTACATTGATCGTATTGAGTCGGTGCAAAAGCAATTTCTACTTTTTGCTCTCAAAAACTTGCACTGGGATCCTAATGCTTGCCTACCATCTTATCGGTGTCGTCTCAAATTGATCAACCTCCCTAACTTGTCTAGTCGTAGAACGGTCATTGGTGTAACTTTTATGTATAACCTAATTTATGGTAGTATTAACTCACCTTTCTTACTTAGAATGATTAACTTTAGTGTACCAGCACGTCCAACTAGAAACTATTCTCCTATTATTCTTCCCTTTTGTAGAGCTTCTTATTTGCAACATGATCCATTCTATGTCTTATGCAAATCTTTTAATACCCACTTTGCGTGTGCTGCTCCTCCCACCTCTTCTTATGTTATAAAAACTAAATTGTTGGCATCATTGAATTAATGCATAACTTATTTCTATACTTGTAACCTAAATTTCGTCCTTGTTTAAATAGATATGTTATTGTAGGTATTGAATTCTAAATTTAATATTAGCTTTAGTTTAATCTTGCATGCTGATTATGTTAATGGCTGATGATGTTTTTGTCTGTAGCCAGATATTTAGTACGTAGACATTAGCTTTGGTATCGCATGATCACCAAAGATATTAGCCATTAAGACCAGCTGAGCCCAGTCTGTGTGACTGGGTGAATTTTGATGCCACCTGGGCCTGCCCCATGTGAGATCAGTATGTGGTTATTGCGTACCTACTAAGTCGATGTAAAAAAAAAAAAAAAATCCATCGTGTGACTCATAAAATTTTAAACTATCT
Organism: Cacoxenus indagator; assembly: GCA_035041755.1. Lineage (NCBI taxonomy): Eukaryota > Metazoa > Arthropoda > Insecta > Diptera > Drosophilidae > Cacoxenus > Cacoxenus indagator. Next base: position 23,119 of record JAWNKX010000301.1, read on the forward strand.
TGACGACAAAAAATTCTGCATAGGAGTTTTTCTAGATGTAGAAAAGGCATTCGACAAAGCTTGGCACAAAGGACTAATCAGCAAATTGCGTAATATATTCCCGCATAACGTACTACAGATATTAGTATACAATATCACAGAAAGACATATTTTCGTTAAATACTCAGATGAATATTCCACATTAAGAAAAATCAAAACAGGAAAAATCCTTGTCAGTACGACAAGGAAGTGTACTAGGACCGTTATTATACACTATATTTACAGCGGACATACCATCATCAAATTATGACGCCTCAATGATAGCCACATTTGCTGATGACACTATAATACTTAGCGCACATAGACAAGTAAACACAGCAACATCCAAACTGAAACAACATCTGGATACTAACCTAAGGTTAGTTGAAAAGTGGAAAATAAAAGTAAATAATACCAAAACAGTACATGTTATACAACTAAATATACAACTAAAACTAAATTCACACCACCTCGTATAACAATTGACGGAGATGACGTAAAAATTGAAAATGAAGTCAAATACCTAGGACTACTTATTGACAACAAAAAAAACTGGAAATACCATATACTTAAAAAGCGGGAACAAATCATTCTGAGGATTAGTCAATTATATTGGCTGCTCAAATCAAAGTTAACATTAGAAAACAAAATATTGATCTACAAAGCCATTATAAGACCAATCTGGACGTACGGAGTACAAATTTGGGGAATGGCCAAAAAATCAAATACAGACATAATACAAAGACAACAATCAAAAATCATTCGTATGGTCACCAAGGCTCGGTGGTATATAACTAACGATGATCTGCATTGTCATCTTAATATTCCAACAGTGATAGAGGAGATTACAAATATAAGTCGTATCTACCAGACGAAGCTTACCCAACACTCAAAAGTTGGTGTCAACCTACTACTAATACAGGAACTTCAACGCAGACGCAAGTTACAGAGGACAAGGCCAGTGGATCTGTTAGAATAAATTCTAAGCTATATACAACACATATATCAATACCTCTTTCTTTTTATTTTTTCCCTTTTTTTTGTTTGTTTATTTTGTATTTTATATTTTCTTTCATTTATGTTAATTTTACTTTATTTTGTTCTAGAATTTTATTAATTTAATTTAAAGTTATATTATTTTTGTTACTATTTTAGTTTTTCCACCTACATCTTTACAAAAATGAAAAACTTTTGTGATCTGCTCACATAAGTTAGCTATAACCCTAAAATAACGTTTAAACAATGTACTAACAGTCTTAATAAAAAGTAAAGACATATGTACATATGTACAAGTCATATGGAAAATAAAAAATAAAAAAAAGATTTAGCTGGTCCGCAGTGAAACACACTGTTCTCACATGGGCGGTGCCAAGTGGTGTCAAAATGCACTCAGCTACAAAGTAGACTGGGCTCAGCTGATGTTTTGCTAGTTTTTTAGTCGTCATGCGAATACCAAACCTGCACACAACCGAGTCTGAATGAAGGTTGAAGTTGTGTGAACCATAACTTCGAATTAGTTTTACTGAATTTTGGTATATGAACTCGTTGCAGGTTCGTAGATGCCATTGATATATTTCCAACGTTTCGTTAATATTATCATTCATTGATTCGATCCATTGTTTTAGTTCTTCCGACGCCATTGCGTTTTTTTTGTTGGATGCAGCGGATGGCCGTTCGGTAGTTTTATTTGCTGACTTACTCACTTTAGATAGTGTGGTACCAGTTTTGTAGCAGCGGGAGTCAATGTAGATGTAGTCGTTTTTTTTTTTTGTTTTTACACTCGGTGTGGCCATTATCGTGCAGACCTTCCCTGAATTTTATTTTACTTTGTTGTACTGATCAGATCACGTCGGAGTCACTAATTATATCAGCTGTTATTTATCGATCGCAAGTAATAAGAGGTTTGAATAACTTAACAAATTTGTGCTTATTAAATTTATTTGCATTTATTTGGATAATTAGGCATTTATATATATTCTAACCTAGTTACACTTTTATTCTTCCTCTTCTTGGTTCTAAGTGTTGAGCAGCTGCTCTATTTGTGCTGCCCAGTTGCGGAAAACCATGCCTTCATGTATCGGCCCTTCTTATATTCTTCTCCGCTAGATGGCCGTAAATGTTGCCACAACAATATTGTGGCTTTATCATTTAGTATTAAAGGTTACTTTATTGCTTCTTGACATTATTAATTTGAAACATTCTACGCTTCCTCAGATGAGTTGGTTGCCTCAGAAGCCCTTTCTTATCAGGGTTGATTTTCGCTTGTTATTTGTCGCTGCAGGCTGCTGTTTACGTCGTTTCCGAAAGGCGATGGCGAAGTCGCCATATTACTCCCCCACCAGTGACATCGTCATGAATTATTGTCTTGGAATTGATTAGAATTTGATCGTCTTTAACAAAAAATGCTGCCTTGAGGCGATCTATCGATACAGGCAATTCTTTGTCTTTGATCCGTAGTACGTATACGCGGTCAGTTTGACGCTTGTTGACTTCGTAGGGACCTGTATACGGTGATTCAAGGGGTAGTTTGACGTCATCTGTGCGTAGGAAGACGTGATAGCACTGTTCAATTCCTTTGAGTAGAAACATTTCCTCTCTTATGTGATGAGCTGTTGGCGTAGGTCGAATTCTCTGCATATGCTGTCGAAAGGTGCTTTTGAAAGTGGTAGCATCTACACCTTCGTCGAGATCCTCGAAAAACTCATTGGGTAGTCGGATTAGCGCTCTATACAAAATTTCTGCTACCAATGTGCCTAAGTCTTCTTTATAGCAGGTACGTAGTACCTACTTCCCCGAGTAGCTACTTTTTTTTATTTTTATTTATTTCCCAAAAGAAGAGTACATTGTCTATTATAGAAAAATAAATCGACTATTGTGCAGATTAGTATTTAGGACAAGTGGGTGAATTTCAATTTTACAATCAGTTTGTAAAGTCTTGTTGTGACTGGAATTTAACAATACATGTATTTTAACAATAAATAAACAATTAAAGATAACCCCAATTAACAATTATTAATTGGAAGTAATGTGTTATGTGGGGTCCACTGGTTTTACCCTTTTTAGGCTACGCTGCCAAGTTAGTTCATCTAATGGTAATGTATTCACACCATCGTTCGAATGCTGGGAAAGTTTGGTTTGGTATTTTCTGCTTAAATTAATTATTTCCTCATCTACTGTCACAATTCTTAGGTCTCGATGCAGGTCCGCGTTGGTGATATAGCATTGGGCTTTGGTGATGGTGCGAATAATTTTTGATTGTTGCCTCTGGATTAACTTTATATTTGATTTTTTGGCAACTCCCCATATTTCGGCTCCATATGTCCAAATTGGTTTAATAATTGTCTTATAGATTAGGAGATTGTTTTCAAGTGAGATGGTTGCATTTGGTTTGAGCAGCCAGTTCAGTTGTCTTACTTTCATTTTGATTTGGTCACGCTTTTTTTGTATATGGTGTTTCCAGTTTAGTTTACTGTCAATATATAATCCGAAGTACTTGGATTCTTTTTGAATGGTTACATCGTCTCCGTCAATATTTATATGGATTGGTGTCAATCTAGTCTTAGTAGTGTATATAACTTCTACTGTTTTGTTTTTGTTTATTTTAATATGCCACTTTCTAAGCCAGTCAAGTGTTTTATTAAAGTCTACTTGCAACCTAGATGTTGCAGTATTTATGTTTTTATGAGCACTTAGGAGTATTGTGTCATCGGCGAAAGTTGCAATCATCGACGAATTATGAGTGGGACATGGTATGTCTGCTGTGTATAGGGTATATAATAAAGGTCCTAGCACACTTCCCTGTGGAACTCCTGAATTTATTTCTCTAAGTTGAGTATTCGTCTGAGTATTCAACTAAGAAGTATCTGTATCCTGTGATATATGATGTTAATAGATGTGCTATGTTTTGAGGGAATATATTGTTAAGTTTCCATTTGAGTCCTTTATGCCAAACCTTGTCAAAAGCTTTTTCCACGTCCAAGAAGTGTCCAATACAAAATTTATTATCCTCAATGTCATTTAGAATTTTGTGCGTAACTCTATGCACTTGTTGTATCGTTGAGTGACTTCTTCTAAAGCCAAATTGGTGATTTGGAATGATGTGCCAACGTTCTAATAGTGGCAATAGTCTACTTCTTAATATCTTTTCGAAGATTTTTGAGATTACAGGGAGTAGACTGATTGGTCTATAAGACTCTGCTTTTGATACGTCTTTGCCTGGTTTCGGGATGGCAATAATCTCAGCTACTTTTCCAGACTCTCGGAAAATAGTTTAGTCTGAACATAGCGTTAAAGATGTTTCTTAGATATTCTATAGCTTTTACAGGTAGTTCTCTCAGGAGTTTCCCATTTATTTTGTCATATCATATCATATTTTTTTTCCTTTATGTCATTATTAATGCATTTTCTTATTTCTCCTATGGTGGTTTTTTCATGTTTTATATGTTCTGAACCTCTGCTAATATCTGTGTTCAGCTGTGGATAATCTGAGTTGGTGGCGATTTCTGTAAAAACCCTTTGGAAATAGTCCGCTAATACTTTAGCTTTGTCCAAGTTCGACTTTGCCCATAACCCGTTTTCCATTTTTAAAGGAGCCTGATGATTACTTTTATTTGTCCACCCTTTAGTAGCTTTCCATAAGGAGTAGTCCGTTTGACTCGTGGGTGTTAACCTCTTGAGATATGATGTTAATTGTTTATTTTTTAATACCTGAATCATTTTTTTAACGTCTTTAGTTGCCTGTTATACTGTCTTTTTGTCTCAGGAGATCTTGTGGTTGACCAGGTTTTCCGTAGCTTACATTTTTGATGTAATAGCCGTCGTAGTTGAGGTTGGGTGTAGAATGTCCAATTTTGCTGATTCTTTTTTGGTGTCGATTGTATGACTGCTTTCATAATGGTGTCATTCAGGAATACTATCGCTGACTCGATGTCCTCATATGATTTAAGAGGGATGTCGGTCATTAAATTAATGTCAATGTATTCCTTATAAGTATGCCAGTCAGTTCTGTTGTTGTACAAAAGTCTGTTTGCATGTGTAGGCGTAGGCGAGTCATATATTAATTCTATAGGGTTGTGGTCTGACGAGAGTTCGAATCGTGATAAGATTTTACATTTCCGAATCCCCACGTAGTGTGTTTCGCGTTGTAATCACCGGCTGCAATGAAGCGTTGTCCAAGAGAGTTGAGGAAATTCTTATATTCTGTGTCTGTAATATTATGTTTTGGTGGGCTATATACAGCAGATATTGTGAGTGGTCCTACGAGATCATTAATTTGAATGTTCGTCGCTTGTATGTAGTTGTGCTGATAAGGCTCAAGCTCGTCGTGCTTTATGCACTGCTTGATAATTATAGCTGTTCCACCGTGCGCTGTGCCATCGGGGTGGTTTGTGGTATACACTTTGTACCCTCTAAAATAGTTTAGTCTGAACATAGCGTTAAAGATGTTTCTTAGATATTCTATAGCTTTTACAGGTAGTTCTCTCAGGAGTTTCCCATTTATTTTGTCATATCCAGGGGACTTTTTTTCCTTTATGTCATTATTAATGCATTTTCTTATTTCTCCTATGGTGGTTTTTTCATGTTTTATATGTTCTGAACCTCTGCTAATATCTGTGTTCAGCTGTGGATAATCTGAGTTGGTGGCGATTTCTGTAAAAACCCTTTGGAAATAGTCCGCTAACACTTTAGCTTTGTCCAAGTTCGTCTTTGCCCATAACCCGTTTTCCATTTTTAAAGGAGCCTGATGATTACTTTTATTTGTCCACCCTTTAGTAGCTTTCCATAAGGAGTAGTCCGTTTGACTCGTGGGTGTTAACCTCTTGAGATATGATGTTAATTGTTTATTTTTAAATACCTGAATCATTTTTTTAACGTCTTTAGTTGCCTGTTATACTGTCTTTTTGTCTCAGGAGATCTTGTGGTTGACCAGGTTTTCCGTAGCTTACATTTTTGATGTAATAGCCGTCGTAGTTGAGGTTGGGTGTAGAATTTCCAATTTTGCTGCTTCTTTTTTGGTGTCGATTGTATGACTGCTTTCATAATGGTGTCATTCAGGAATACTATCGCTGACTCGATGTCCTCATATGATTTAAGAGGGATGTCGGTCATTAAATTAATGTCAATGTATTCCTTATAAGTATGCCAGTCAGTTCTGTTGTTGTACAAAAGTCTGTTTGCATGTGTAGGCGTAGGCGAGTCATATATTAATTCTATAGGGTTGTGGTCTGACGAGAGTTCGAATCGTGATAAGATTTTACATTTCCGAATCCCCACGTAGTGTGTTTCGCGTTGTAATCACCGGCTGCAATGAAGCGTTGTCCAAGAGAGTTGAGGAAATTCTTATATTCTGTGTCTGTAATATTATGTTTTGGTGGGCTATATACAGCAGATATTGTGAGTGGTCCTACGAGATCATTAATTTGAATGTTCGTCGCTTGTATGTAGTTGTGCTGATAAGGCTCAAGCTCGTCGTGCTTTATGCACTGCTTGATAATTATAGCTGTTCCACCGTGCGCTGTGCCATCGGGGTGGTTTGTGGTATACACTTTGTACCCTCTAACTTGTATGAAGTGATTGTTTGTGCAATGTGTTTCCGAGATTAGGGCTATATCAATGCTGTTTTCATGAAGAAGTATTTGTAGTTCGTCAATATGGTTTTTCAGTCCGTTTGCATTCCAAGTTATGATCCTTAATTTAGTTTCCATTTTGTTTGTCCATCCTTGATATGAGAATTGTTATGACGTTCATCATATTTGTGACTTGTTGAAACAATTGTTTCATCAGGTCTTTCATCTCCATAATGTCAGTATTTATGTCAATGCGTCTACTTATGTATTCATTGATTGGATTCGTGAGTTGTTCCTTCTTATTTTTTTCGCCATTATTGTTGTCATTCTTATCCTTAGCTACTTGAGCGTACGATAAACCGGTCTTAATTTTGTTTAAGTTTTGAGACTCAATTGGAGCTACTGCTACTGTCTCAGCCGGAACTTGGTGGCTAGTTTCTCTAGGGGATCGAAATCTTTTTATTTTTAGTGCCTTGTATATCTCTCAACCTTTCTAGTTTGCAGTGTGTGCAGCACCGCACAATGCACATTTTATTTGACCGTTGGCTTCAATTTTGCAGTCGATTGTTTTGTGTTTGCCGGCGCATTTGACGCAGATCGGGTCTCTGGTGTCTCCACCTGATTTGACAATTTGAGCATTGCGATATTATGCGTTTATGGTGTGGTGGCTTAAATATGACTTTGGTACATAGGAGTGTTGTAATATTAAAGATTTCTCTATTATTTGCTTTGGCTTTCAGTTCAATGAAAAATAACGGCAGTGGTTTCTTTGTCAGTTTTTGTTGTACGTTGTGTATATTAATAACGTCGTGGCCTAGTTCCGATAGCTCATTCTTAAGTTCGTCAAGGTCAGTGGCGTAGTGCATATTCCTAACTATTGTCTTGAATCCCCGCTCCTCTTTCGGCTTAAATGTGTAGTATTTAGTTTTGTTTTCCCTGATCATCTTAACCACCGCCGAGTAGTTCGACGAGTCATTTGTCTGTACACATACTTCGTTGTTTTTAAGTGTTTTTAAAATGTAGTTTTGTTGTATTGTGTTATTCAGAGCTTTGTTTAGTACTTTAATTGGTTCTACGTCCTGTACGTATATTGATGGTGGCTTGTGAGTTTTAGTAGGTGATGTCGTTTCTCTGATCAATGTTGTTGCCGAAGAGAGGGATCAAATTGGCATTGTAGCTGAGAAAGATGACGTGGTGGTTGTTGTAATTAGTGAGATAGCAGCTGATGTCTGCGGTGTGGTTGTTGTTGTTGGTTGGAGAGAGGAGAGTGGCGTCGTTGGTGAAGCGCATTGTGCACTCCACGGCAGAGGCTGCATATTTCCTGCTGCCATGGAACAGCTGACAGTTAGTTGAGTGGTAGAGCGAGAGGCTGCGTTTGTTTGGATTGATGATCCGTTATTGTTTTCACTTTGTGAGTGTGTAGCTGTTTGATGTATTGCGTCAGAGCAAGAACGCGCTCTCTCGAAATTAACGGGAAGTGAGGCTTGGTGTTAGACACTGATGTTGATGCTGTTGTTTGAACTGCTTGTTGATGTGCCAAGGTATTCGTTGTTACTTATGCGGACAGTTGTTTGAGCGTGGGGTACGCTCATGCTGTTCCTTGATGGATGATTTTGTTTTTGCGAGCTGCTCGCAGTCGGGGACTGCGTTCAACAGGCATTGATTATCTTGTCTCTTGATTTAGTTTTTTGTGTTGTTAAATTCGGAAAGCGAAAGGAGACGACTAGTAGACTTGACAGTGGACTTGCGAACCCGAGTAGTACTGTGGGAAGTAGTTGTGGTTGTTCTGTGGTTATTTTTTTTGGTGTCCCGAAGCGTGAGATCCAGTGAACCGAAAACGCCGTGGCTACCGTTTCAGCAGTAATGTTGCTGAGTGGAACAGCCTCACCGTCAGGCAATAACGAAAATTTCCATGAGGTGGAAGACCTTGTTGCGTAAGGTGTTTGGTACATATTGGCCTATATGCCCAGTTGTCCATGTCTGCAGTTTAATCGATGTGTCGGCATATTAATTGAGCATAATCTCTATATAGCGTCTGGGACAATGTTGTCAGATCCCTTCACATGCATGATCACTGTAGAAAATTGGGAAATATATCCCAAATTTCGGAGTTGGTGAGTTGATGCTTTTTTGGGGAGTTGTGGAAAAGCGTAGACCAGCGGTTTATAGGTCATTTTTATAATGAAAATTTGTCCGTCCATTAGATGTTTGAAGTATTTATAGCTTCGAATATTGCGAGTAGTTCTCTACCATAGGTTTTTTCGGCATTTCTTAATTTTTTGGAAAAAAAACCCCAGCGGTTGCCTAATACCACTCGCTCGTTGCTCCAAAACTGCTCGGACCTGCTCCGAGCGCCAGGAGGTCTGATGCGTCACAGACTAATTGAAGTTCTGCGCAGGGCGATAGAAACCAAAGGAGGGTGGCGTCAGCCACACTACTTCTGAGATCTTCAGTACTTGTAGAGCGCGCCAAGATGTTCTTCGATAGAGCTTGACATGATGTGTATGTCATCTACCTAGCAATAAACGAAATCCGATCCCCGGAAAATGTTGTCCGTAAAGCGTTGGAAAGTCTGCGTCTCATTTCTCAATCCAAACGGTATGTACAGAAATTTGAAGAATCCGAACGGAGTACATAAAACTATCTGAATGACGCTTTCTGCCATAGGATTTTGATAATAAGCTTTTACCAGGTCGAATGACGAGAAAACATTTTTCCGTGTAACTGTTCGGTTAAATTGTGGATGTGGGTGATGGGGTAGGGGTTCAGTACCATTATCGGCTTAAGTTTTCGGTTATTACCACACTATCTCCAGTTTAAATCCTTCTTGGTCACCATGTACAGAGGACTTGGTCAGGGGCTTGATGGACGACATATACCTTGCTCAATAATTTAATTGATCCCTTCCTTCGCTGCGGCAAGTTTTCCACATATTAACCATAGGTTTAGTCTACCGGGATTCACAATTTATAGAAATGATAGGCGCAGTACTAGGGGAGGAGACGTAGCCATTATTATCAAAAACGAAATCAAGCACAAACATATAGTTGAAGTACATACTCATTTAATAGTAAATATTGGTATAGAGCTAGAAACGGTTACAGGTAACACTTTTAAGATTTTTTCTATTTACTTTCCTGGCTTAACTGCGAAATGTTTGCAAAACTCCATTAAATAATTTATTAACACTAGACACAAGAAAGAAGCTTTTCGCGCAGACTTGCTTAAGTTTCAACGCATTGAGGGTACCTACATACTTGGCGGAGAAATATCTCAGAGTCAATTGCTAGGGCAACACTTTATATGAGCTTTCAATGCAGAGAATATTTTGCATTGTCTACTCTAGAGATCCCTCCTTTATTCCAGCGAGCCTTAATCTAAGCACTCCACACTTGATATTTTCATTGCTGGTTCTCCCAACTTGCTTACCGAACCAGTAGTTCTCAATCAACTCTCTTCCGACCACTTACCAATTACTTCCAAAGTTGGTTTTTCCATAAATAATTCTATTACCAAATTTTATCAATTCTTATAAGCAAACTGGAGGCAGTACAAGCGGATTATTAACCAACGCTTTCAAGAAATAACAACTCTCAATTCTAGCACAACACCCACTGCTGATGACATAGATTTCACAGTAGATCTCATGACGTCCATTGAATGTGACGCAATAAACCTAACTGTTCCCAAAACTGAAAAGAACATCAATTTTATGCCCACCATCCCCGATAACATTAAGCAGCTCATTAAAATAAGGAACCTGGTTCAAAAGCACTGGATACGTTCTAGGCTACTCATCTTTAAAGCCAAATTAAATTATATCAATCGAGAAGTAAAATCTGCAATGTTTGCTCACAACAATGCCAACTGGAACAAGAAATTATCAAGTCTGGACACCAATTCCCAACCTTTTTGGAAAACCACCGAATTAATAAAGAATAAAAAGCATTTCGTTTCAACAACAACAACTCAGTCACTCCTCAGTCAACTGATGAACTTACGAACCGTGAAGAAATTACGAGTGCGGATGTTAAACACGTTGTTCGTTCCCTTAAAACCAAAAAGTCCCCAGGCCCGGATAATATACACAATATCTGTGAAAAATTTGTCAACAACGCAGTTTCAAATTATTGGCTTTCGTTTTCAACAAGGGTCTGTCCATCTGCTATTTTCCACGCAAATGAAAAATTGCTAAAATAGTAGCAATACCAAATCTAGGCTAACCCCCTGATAATCCCGAAAATTAACGCCCTATCAGCTTAATGTGCGAGTTCTCAAAATTGTTCGAGCTTATTTTAAAAGCTAAGCTAAATAATTATATCGAAATAAGAAATATATTTCCGCCAACTCAGTTTAGTTTTAGAGCAAAACTTAGCCCTATTCATCCGTTAATGAAGATTAACCTTTAAGCCTTTTGTCAAAGAAGAGCTAAACTGTAAAAAATCTGTTTGTCTGATTGCTTTAGATGTGGAAGCTGCTTTTGACACTATGTGGACCAAGGGCCTACTTTATAAGCTAAAGAACTCTGGCGACTCTCACACATAGTTAACAGCATCTTATCCGTTAGATATTTCTGGGTTGAAATGGACGGTGTTATATCTAAAAACAAATTAATCACTTCAGTTAATAGCAAGAGTTTCATGAAAATTATTGGTAACTTGGCGTTTAAAAAGCTTCCAGTTTGCTTTAGCGAAATTTAGGAATGTTTTATTTTGTAGCTGGACGTTAGAAATGACATTCACGAATACTGGTAGATGATCAGATGATAAGTCATTACAGGTGAGTGGAGTAGAAATCCTGTTTCGTGAGTTAGGAAGGAAAATATCCAGAGTAGAGGGATTTGCTTTATTAGAGGATGGGATATAAGTGGGATCATTGGGATATATAACAGCAAAATTTTCAGTCAAGGACAGCTCGTATAGAGTGTTTCCCCAACAGTAACCTCAGTTCCATCGCCTGTTTCGACAGTTGAGATCGCCTGCAATCCAGGCGATCTAAATTGGCCAGTGGTTCCGTCCAATTTAGTTAAAAGTCTGATTTGAACATGGCTTTTGGTGAGAGCGATGCTTTGGTAAACTAAAATTTTTGACACAGCAAGCATTGTCACCAGATAAGTAAACGGAAAATTACTTAAGTGGATTATTATTGTCAAGAAAAATGTTTTTAACTAAGTGGGTGTCTGCATTGGGAATTTGTCTGTGTTTAAGTTTGGTGTTTATAACAATTGCTACTCCACCTCCTCTGCCGATAGAGCGGTCATTTCTATAAACGGAGTAACTGGGATATGCAAAGGTATCGCTGTGGCTTAGCCAGGTTTCACAAACTAAACTAATAAATACATTCTGTTTCAAATGGCACGAGAATTCCATGCCATAATATTAGGAGGATTTGCTTTATTATTTGTTAGTGTAGACATACTTAATAGCTAATTGTGCGATTACATTATGTTCTTCTTTTTTAGCACAGTTACTTCGTTTTGTTATAAGTTTCATTGTTAGATCATTAATTTCATCCAGTGTAAAATTATTAGGTGAGCTTGTTGTTTTTGCAGAGTCATGTGCAGGCGTATGCTTACCAACAAGAGCATGTCTGTCTTAGGCCAGCAGGTTGACTTTGAGCGTTGTAGTTGAGACAATGTGAACTATCATTGTAGCGGCTGTCGTTGTTATGGTTGCTGTCACTGCTGTTATTGTAACCGTGAGAGACGTTGTTGCTGGTTAGGCTTCGTCGTAGCGTAGATCTTGGAATGCTCTTTCCATAGATGCCGTTTTAGTTTCTGGCGTTGGTATTGTTTGATCGAGTATACTTGTCGTCGTAGTTACTAGAGATGTGTTTATTTTTGCTGACTTTCTTATGCAGTAACGTCTGGTAAGAAATTCGACATGGACATGATAGGTCAACTGAAGAGTGTTCGCCCTTGCCGTTAGCGCACACAACTTTGGAGGGCTTGTGCAAGTGTTGGTGTGGTGGTTACCAACACAAAGGACGCAATTTTTGACGTTGCACCGACTTGATCCATGTCCAAATAGCTGGCATTTATAGTATTGGGTCAGTTTATTTGGTAGTTTGGATTTGTATCCCCAACGTACTAGAGTACGTGTGTGTTTTAAACAAGCAAAGTCTTTTTAAGTTGCTGCAGGGTTATTGACTTGTTTTCGAAGTAGACTACATAGAGCAGTATTTCGTAACCTCCTCTAGTCTTTTTATGTACTGTTCTTACATCTACACATTTCAAACCTGAGTTATTCAGCAATTTTTTTAACCCATTGTTAGGAATTTTTTCCAAACCAAAGAGTACCGCTTTGTATGGTTGGTGCTTTTAGTTTCGTACGAGTAAAACTAGCAATTTTGGTTTTTTAGTTCATTGCAAGCAACATGATAAGCTGTCGTGCTGTTCAGGAATATTTTTATTCTAATAGATATCATTTTAATGAGGTAGTCATAAATATTTAGACCTTTTAAGAGTTCATGAATAAATTTACAGCTCTTTTTAGGAGAGTAGTAGAAGCAATAAGTTCCTTGTTGTTGGTTTCTTCAACCGGTTCCTCATCGGATGAATCACCTGTTGCCATCTCATTTTCCATTTCGTCCGTTAATGTTTGTAGTGGACGAAAGTAGTTTACTTAATTATTTTTTATTTCACCAGCATTCTTTTTGACAGCTTTGGGGACTTTATTCAATCCAGCAGTCTTTTTAGGCTAGGCATTTTTTGTTGTAATGGCAGCGAAGCATTACTACAAACAGCCCGTGAATTCCTTATTGATCTGTTATTAGTATTCTCTTAATTGGAATACCGAAGAGCGACAATGGTGTTGTTGTGACATTGTGCTCAAGACAAACGAAATGATCAAAATTCAAAAATTATTAACAAAGCCGATCGCAATGAGAGTTGCTTAAACAATGAATTTATTTTATATATATTTTGTTTTTATATCTATTTACTTCATCTTCTGTTTTCTTCTTCTTCTTTCTTATATATATATATATATATTTAAAAAAATTAATATAAAAAAAAACAACAAGGACAAAACTTCTAACCGATTTCAATGAACTTTTGGAGGAGTATGTACCGTTGGTTTCAGCTGGAGAGATAGGACAGCTCTGGATCCGATAGGTGGCGCCGGTGTCGAAATACAGGCAGTCTTTGAAAATTTTTTTGACATATTTTCTTTTTGCGGAAAATATACTCAACCGATTTTCATAACTTTTGGAACGAAGTTTGTTTACACGGCTTGTGGTAGGAGTCAAATGACAGAAAAGTAACGAGAAAAGCATAACGTTTTTGTTGTTGTATTTTGTTGTACTTTTTGCTGCTGTTTGATTTTGCTTTTCTTTCTCATGCAAAAGAGGAGAATTGAAATGGCAATAAAAACAAAACAACTGTCCGCAATTTCAAGCGTTCGCGTTTGCGCAGAAAGCGAATTTCATTAACCCTAGACACATAACCGTCTCCCGCTCTAACCGTACGACGATTCGATGAACATTGTAAGGCTATTTATTTTAATGTATCAATGTAACTTTTGGGCTTGTTTATTGCAGATATATGTGGAATAGCAGTTATTCTATGAAATAACCAAATTAATTTATTATTTCTAAAGTTATATTTATTTTATAACACTTTTATTAAGGCAGTAGTTAAGAGAAGTACATATATAAAAACTAAAAATAAATATAACAAAAAAACCATCGTTTTTTCTTTGGCGAATCTAAATTATAATATTTAGAAAATATTTAAAAAACGAATTCTTTAAAGCACATTTTATGCAAAATTAGAATTATAATAACAACAAAAAACAGCCATTTCTTCTTTGTCATACCTATGTTATAATACTATACCTATTTAGAAAACATATAAAAAGCTAATTTTTGAACCACATTTTATGCAAAAATCCATTTCCAGTTCACCACAAATTGCAGTTTTACATTATGCGCATAATGACTTTGTAATGCTTCTATTTTTATAAGAACATAGACAGCAGAAGTTTCTTTTTCTATTTGGCACCTCTGCTTTCTTTGAAATAATACGAGTATATCTGTGATTTTGTCCTTGATTTTTTTTTTTTTTTTACATCGACTTAGTAGGTACGCAATGACCACACACTGATCTCACATGGGGCAGGCCCAGGTGGCATCAAAATTCACCCAGTCACATAGACTGGGCTCAGCTGCTCTTAATTGCTAATATCTTTGGTGATCATGCGATACCAAAGCTAATGTCTACGTACTAAATATTTGGCTACAGATAAAAACATCATCAGCCATTAAAATAATCAGCATGCAAGATTAATCTAAAGCTAATATTAAATTTAGAATTCAATACCTACAATAACATAGACTATTTAAACAAGGAGGAAAAATTTAGGTTAACAGTATAGAAAATAAGTTATGCATTAATTCAATGATGCCAACAATTTAGTTTTTATAACATAAGAAGAGGTGGGAGGAGCGGCACACGCAAAGTGAGTATTAAAAGATTTGCATAAGACATAGAATGGATCATGTTGCAAATAAGAAGCTCTATAAAAGGGAAGAATAATAGGAGAATAGTTTCTAGTTGGACGTGCTGGTACACTAAAGTTAATCATTCTAAGTAAGAAAGGTGAGTTAATACTACCATAAATGAGGTTATACATAAAAGTTACACCAATGACCGTTCTACGACTAGACAAGGTAGGGAGGTTGATCAATTTGAGACGACACCGATAAGATGGTAGGCAAGCATTAGGATCCCAGTGCAAGTTTTTGAGAGCAAAAAGTAGAAATTGCTTTTGCACCGACTCAATACGATCAATATACATCTGATATTGAGGATCCCAGACACAAGACGCATACTCCAGAATAGGTCTTACTAGTGAAGTGTATAGTACTTTGGTAGTATACGGATCATCAAATTCCTTAGACCAGCGTTTAATATAGCCAAGGATACCTCTAGCTTTAGAGACCAAAGTGGAAATGTGGGTACCGAAATGCAACTTCGAGTCCATCAAAATACCAAGGTCGTTAAACTGGGAAATACGATCTAAACTATTTGAGTCAATGTAATAAGAATTTGAAATAAGGGCTCCGTAGTAGACTGGGCTCAGCTGATGTTTTGCTAATTTTTTAGTCGTCATGCGAATACCAAACCTGCACACAACCGAGTCTGAATGAAGGTTGAAGTTGTGTGAACCATAACTTCGAATTAGTTTTACTGAATTTTGGTATATGAACTCGTTGCAGGTTCGTAGATGCCATTGATATATTTCCAACGTTTCGTTAATATTATCATTCATTGATTCGATCCATTGTTTTAGTTCTTCCGACGCCATTGCGTTTTTTTTGTTGGATGCAGCGGATGGCCGTTCGGTAGTTTTATTTGCTGACTTACTCACTTTAGATAGTGTGGTACCAGTTTTGTAGCAGCGGGAGTCAATGTAGATGTAGTCGTTTTTTTTTTTTGTTTTTACACTCGGTGTGGCCATTATCGTGCAGACCTTCCCTGAATTTTATTTTACTTTGTTGTACTGATCAGATCACGTCGGAGTCACTAATTATATCAGCTGTTATTTATCGATCGCAAGTAATAAGAGCTTTGAATAACTTAACAAATTTGTGCTTATTAAATTTATTTGCATTTATTTGGATAATTAGGCATTTATATATATTCTAACCTAGTTACACTTTTATTCTTCCTCTTCTTGGTTCTAAGTGTTGAGCAGCTGCTCTATTTGTGCTGCCCAGTTGCGGAAAACCATGCCTTCATGTATCGGCCCTTCTTATATTCTTCTCCGCTAGATGGCCGTAAATGTTGCCACAACAATATTGTGGCTTTATCATTTAGTATTAAAGGTTACTTTATTACTTCTTGACATTATTAATTTGAAACATACTACGCTTCCTCAGATGAGTTGGTTGCCTCAGAAGCCCTTTCTTATCAGGGTTGATTTTCGCTTGTTATTTGTCGCTGCAGGCTGCTGTTTACGTCGTTTCCGAAAGGCGATGGCGAAGTCGCCATATTACTCCCCCACCAGTGACATCGTCATGAATTATTGTCTTGGAATTGATTAGAATTTGATCGTCTTTAACAAAAAATGCTGCCTTGAGGCGATCTATCGATACAGGCAATTCTTTGTCTTTGATCCGTAGTACGTATACGCGGTCAGTTTGACGCTTGTTGACTTCGTAGGGACTTGTATACGGCGATTCAAGGGGTAGTTTGACGTCATCTGTGCGTAGGAAGACGTGATAGCACTGTTCAATTCCTTTGAGTAGAAACATTTCCTCTCTTATGTGATGAGCTGTTGGCGTAGGTCGAATTCTCTGCATATGCTGTCGAAAGGTGCTTTTGAAAGTGGTAGCATCTACACCTTCGTCGAGATCCTCGAAAAACTCATTGGGTAGTCGGATTAGCGCTCTATACAAAATTTCTGCTACCAATGTGCCTAAGTCTTCTTTATAGCAGGTACGTAGTACCTACTTCCCCGAGTAGTACTTTTTTTTATTTTTATTTATTTCCCAAAAGAAGAGTACATTGTCTATTATAGAAAAATAAATCGACTATTGTGCAGATTAGTATTTAGGACAAGTGGGTGAATTTCAATTTTACAATCAGTTTGTAAAGTCTTGTTGTGACTGGAATTTAACAATACATGTATTTTAACAATAAATAAACAATTAAAGATAACCCCAATTAACAATTATTAATTGGAAGTAATGTGTTATGTGGGGTCCACTGGTTTTACCCTTTTTAGGCTACGCTGCCAAGTTAGTTCATCTAATGGTAATGTATTCACACCATCGTTCGAATGCTGGGAAAGTTTGGTTTGGTATTTTCTGCTTAAATTGATTATTTCCTCATCTACTGTCACAATTCTTAGGTCTCGATGCAGGTCCGTGTTGGTGATATAGCATTGGGCTTTGGTGATGGTGCGAATAATTTTTGATTGTTGCCTCTGGATTAACTTTATATTTGATTTTTTGGCAACTCCCCATATTTCGGCTCCATATGTCCAAATTGGTTTAATAATTGTCTTATAGATTAGGAGATTGTTTTCAAGTGAGATGGTTGCATTTGGTTTGAGCAGCCAGTTCAGTTGTCTTACTTTCATTTTGATTTGGTCACGCTTTTTTGTATATGGTGTTTCCAGTTTAGTTTACTGTCAATATATAATCCTAAGTACTTGGATTCTTTTTGAATGGTTACATCGTCTTCGTCAATATTTATATGGATTGGTGTCAATCTAGTCTTAGTAGTGTATACAACTTGTACTGTTTTGTTTTTGTTTATTTTAATATGCCACTTTCTAAGCCAGTCAAGTGTTTTATTAAAGTCTACTTGCAACCTAGATGTTGCAGTATTTATGTTTTTATGAGCACTTAGGAGTATTGTGTCATCGGCGAAAGTTGCAATCATCGACGAATTATGAGTGGGACATGGTATGTCTGCTGTGTATAGGGTATATAATAAAGGTCCTAGCACACTTCCCTCTGGAACTCCTGAATTTATTTCTCTAAGTTGAGTATTCGTCTGAGTATTCAACTAAGAAGTATCTGTATCCTGTGATATATGATGTTAATAGATGTGCTATGTTTTGAGGGAATATATTGTTAAGTTTCCATTTGAGTCCTTTATGCCAAACCTTGTCAAAAGCTTTTTCCACGTCCAAGAAGTGTCCTATACAAAATTTATTATCCTCAATGTCATTTAGAATTTTGTGCGTAACTCTATGCACTTGTTGTATCGTTGAGTGACTTCTTCTAAAGCCAAATTGGTGATTTGGAATGATGTGCCAACGTTCTAATAGTGGCAATAGTCTACTTCTTAATATCTTTTCGAAGATTTTTGAGATTACAGGGAGTAGACTGATTGGTCTATAAGACTCTGCTTTTGATACGTCTTTGCCTGGTTTCGGGATGGCAATAATCTCAGCTACTTTTCCAGACTCTCGGAAAATAGTTTAGTCTGAACATAGCGTTAAAGATGTTTCTTAGATATTCTATAGCTTTTACAGGTAGTTCTCTCAGGAGTTTCCCATTTATTTTGTCATATCCAGGGGACTTTTTTTCCTTTATGTCATTATTAATGCATTTTCTTATTTCTCCTATGGTGGTTTTTTCATGTTTTATATGTTCTGAACCTCTGCTAATATCTGTGTTCAGCTGTGGATAATCTGAGTTGGTGGCGATTTCTGTAAAAACCCTTTGGAAATAGTCCGCTAATACTTTAGCTTTGTCCAAGTTCGACTTTGCCCATAACCCGTTTTCCATTTTTAAAGGAGCCTGATGATTACTTTTATTTGTCCACCCTTTAGTAGCTTTCCATAAGGAGTAGTCCGTTTGACTCGTGGGTGTTAACCTCTTGAGATATGATGTTAATTGTTTATTTTTTAATACCTGAATCATTTTTTTAACGTCTTTAGTTGCCTGTTATACTGTCTTTTTGTCTCAGGAGATCTTGTGGTTGACCAGGTTTTCCGTAGCTTACATTTTTGATGTAATAGCCGTCGTAGTTGAGGTTGGGTGTAGAATGTCCAATTTTGCTGATTCTTTTTTGGTGTCGATTGTATGACTGCTTTCATAATGGTGTCATTCAGGAATACTATCGCTGACTCGATGTCCTCATATGATTTAAGAGGGATGTCGGTCATTAAATTAATGTCAATGTATTCCTTATAAGTATGCCAGTCAGTTCTGTTGTTGTACAAAAGTCTGTTTGCATGTGTAGGCGTAGGCGAGTCATATATTAATTCTATAGGGTTGTGGTCTGACGAGAGTTCGAATCGTGATAAGATTTTACATTTCCGAATGTCAAAGTTCTTTGTGATGAAAAAATCTATCAAGTCAGGTGTTTTATTAGTGTCTGTTGGCCAATATGTTCGTTCGCCTGTACTCAAGTGTTTAGAGTTTGTGAACTGCATAGCGCTGAGGAGATTTTTGCCTTTTTTGTTCATTAGCCTCGATCCCCACATAGTATGTTTCGCGTTGTAATCACCGGCTGCAATGAAGCGTTGTCCAAGAGAGTTGAGGAAATTCTTATATTCTGTGTCTGTAATATTATGTTTTGGTGGGCTATATACAGCAGATATTGTGAGTGGTCCTACGAGATCATTAATTTGAATGTTCGTCGCTTGTATGTAGTTGTGCTGATAAGGCTCAAGCTCGTCGTGCTTTATGCACTGCTTGATAATTATAGCTGTTCCACCGTGCGCTGTGCCATCGGGGTGGTTTGTGGTATACACTTTGTACCCTCTAACTTGTATGAAGTGATTGTTTGTGCAATGTGTTTCCGAGATTAAGGCTATATCAATGCTGTTTTCATGAAGAAGTATTTGTAGTTCGTCAATATGGTTTTTCAGTCCGTTTGCATTCCAAGTTATGATCCTTAATTTAGTTTCCATTTTGTTTGTCCATCCTTGATATGAGAATTGTTATGACGTTCATCATATTTGTGACTTGTTGAAACAATTGTTTCATCAGGTCTTTCATCTCCATAATGTCAGTATTTATGTCAATGCGTCTACTTATGTATTCATTGATTGGATTCGTGAGTTGTTCCTTCTTATTTTTTTCGCCATTATTGTTGTCATTCTTATCCTTAGCTACTTGAGCGTACGATAAACCGGTCTTAATTTTGTTTAAGTTTTGAGACTCAATTGGAGCTACTGCTACTGTCTCAGCCGGAACTTGGTGGCTAGTTTCTCTAGGGGATCGAAATCTTTTTATTTTTAGTGCCTTGTATATCTCTCAACCTTTCTAGTTTGCAGTGTGTGCAGCACCGCACAATGCACATTTTATTTGACCGTTGGCTTCAATTTTGCAGTCGATTGTTTTGTGTTTGCCGGCGCATTTGACGCAGATCGGGTCTCTGGTGTCTCCAGCTGATTTGACAATTTGAGCATTGCGATATTATGCGTTTATGGTGTGGTGGCTTAAATATGACTTTGGTACATAGGAGTGTTGTAATATTAAAGATTTCTCTATTATTTGCTTTGGCTTTCAGTTCAATGAAAAATAACGGCAGTGGTTTCTTTGTCAGTTTTTGTTGTACGTTGTGTATATTAATAACGTCGTGGCCTAGTTCCGATAGCTCATTCTTAAGTTCGTCAAGGTCAGTGGCGTAGTGCATATTCCTAACTATTGTCTTGAATCCCCGCTCCTCTTTCGGCTTAAATGTGTAGTATTTAGTTTTGTTTTCCCTGATCATCTTAACCACCGCCGAGTAGTTCGACGAGTCATTTGTCTGTACACATACTTCGTTGTTTTTAAGTGTTTTTAAAATGTAGTTTTGTTGTATTGTGTTATTCAGAGCTTTGTTTAGTACTTTAATTGGTTCTACGTCCTGTACGTATATTGATGGTGGCTTGTGAGTTTTAGTAGGTGATGTCGTTTCTCTGATCAATGTTGTTGCCGAAGAGAGGGATCAAATTGGCATTGTAGCTGAGAAAGATGACGTGGTGGTTGTTGTAATTAGTGAGATAGCAGCTGATGTCTGCGGTGTGGTTGTTGTTGTTGGTTGGAGAGAGGAGAGTGGCGTCGTTGGTGAAGCGCATTGTGCACTCCACGGCAGAGGCTGCATATTTCCTGCTGCCATGGAACAGCTGACAGTTAGTTGAGTGGTAGAGCGAGAGGCTGCGTTTGTTTGGATTGATGATCCGTTATTGTTTTCACTTTGTGAGTGTGTAGCTGTTTGATGTATTGCGTGAGAGCAAGAACGCGCTCTCTCGAAATTAACGGGAAGTGAGGCTTGGTGTTAGACACTGATGTTGATGCTGTTGTTTGAACTGCTTGTTGATGTGCCAAGGTATTCGTTGTTACTTATGCGGACAGTTGTTTGAGCGTGGGGTACGCTCATGCTGTTCCTTGATGGATGATTTTGTTTTTGCGAGCTGCTCGCAGTCGGGGACTGCGTTCAACAGGCATTGACTATCTTGTCTCTTGATTTAGTTTTTTGTGTTGTTAAATTCGGAAAGCGAAAGGAGACGACTAGTAGACTTGACAGTGGACTTGCGAACCCGAGTAGTACTGTGGGAAGTAGTTGTGGTTGTTCTGTGGTTATTTTTTTTGGTGTCCCGAAGCGTGAGATCCAGTGAACCGAAAACGCCGTGGCTACCGTTTCAGCAGTAATGTTGCTGAGTGGAACAGCCTCACCGTCAGGCAATAACGAAAATTTCCATGAGGTGGAAGACCTTGTTGCGTAAGGTGTTTGGTACATATTGGCCTATATGCCCAGTTGTCCATGTCTGCAGTTTAATCGATGTGTCGGCATATTAATTGAGCATAATCTCTATATAGCGTCTGGGACAATGTTGTCAGATCCCTTCACATGCATGATCACTGTAGAAAATTGGGAAATATATCCCAAATTTCGGAGTTGGTGAGTTGATGCTTTTTTGGGGAGTTGTGGAAAAGCGTAGACCAGGGGTTTATGGGTCATTTTTATAATGAAAATTTGTCCGTCCATTAGATGTTTGAAGTATTTATAGCTTCGAATATTGCGAGTAGTTCTCTACCATAGGTTTTTTCGGCATTTCTTAATTTTTTGGAAAAAAAACCCCAGCGGTTGCCTAATACCACACGCTCGTTGCTCCAAAACTGGCTCCGAGCGCCAGGAGGTCTGATGCGTCACAGACTAATTGAAGTTCTGCGCAGGGCGATAGAAACCAAAGGAGGGTGGCGTCAGCCACACTACTTCTGAGATCTTCAGTACTTGTAGAGCGCGCCAAGATGTTCTTGACATGATGTGTATGTCATCTACCTAGCAATAAACGAAATCCGATCCCCGGAAAATGTTGTCCGTAAAGCGTTGGAAAGTCTGCGTCTCATTTCTCAATCCAAACGGTATGTACAGAAATTTGAAGAATCCGAACGGAGTACATAAAACTATCTGAATGACGCTTTCTGCCATAGGATTTTGATAATAAGCTTTTACCAGGTCGAATGACGAGAAAACATTGTTCCGTGTAACTGTTCGGTTAAATTGTGGATGTGGGTGATGGGGTAGGGGTTCGGTACCATTATCGGCTTAAGTTTTCGGTTATTACCACACTATCTCCAGTTTAAATCCTTCTTGGTCACCATGTACAGAGGACTTGGTCAGGGGCTTGATGGACGACATATACCTTGCTCAATAATTTAATTGATCCCTTCCTTCGCTGCGGCAAGTTTTCCACGTATTAACCATAGGTTTAGTCTACCGGGATTCACAATTTATAGAAATGATAGGCGCAGTACTAGGGGAGGAGACGTAGCCATTATTATCAAAAACGAAATCAAGCACAAACATATAGTTGAAGTACATACTCATTTAATAGTAAATATTGGTATAGAGCTAGAAACGGTTACAGGTAACACTTTTAAGATTTTTTCTATTTATTTTCCTGGCTTAACTGCGAAATGTTTGCAAAACTCCATTAAATAATTTATTAACACTAGACACAAGAAAGAAGCTTTTCGCGCAGACTTGCTTAAGTTTCAACGCATTGAGGGTACCTACATACTTGGCGGAGAAATATCTCAGAGCCAATTGCTGGGGCAACACTTTATATGAGCTTTCAATGCAGAGAATATTTTGCATTGTCCACTCTAGAGATCCCTCCTTTATTCCAGCGAGCCTTAATCTAAGCACTCCACACTTGATATTTTCATTGCTGGTTCTCCCAACTTGCTTACCGAATCAGTAGTTCTCAATCAACTCTCTTCCGACCACTTACCAATTACTTCCAAAGTTGGTTTTTCCATAAATAATTCTATTACCAAATTTTATCAATTCTTATAAGCAAACTGGAGGCAGTACAAGCGGATTATTAACCAACGCTTTCAAGAAATAACAACTCTCAATTCTAGCACAACACCCACTGCTGATGACATAGATTTCACAGTAGATCTCATGACGTCCATTGAATGTGACGCAATAAACCTAACTGTTCCCAAAACTGAAAAGAACATCAATTTTATGCCCACCATCCCCGATAACATTAAGCAGCTCATCAAAATAAGGAACCTGGTTCAAAAGCACTGGATACGTTCTAGGCTACTCATCTTTAAAGCCAAATTAAATTATATCAATCGAGAAGTAAAATCTGCAATGTTTGCTCACAACAATGCCAACTGGAACAAGAAATTATCAAGTCTGGACACCAATTCCCAACCTTTTTGGAAAACCACCGAATTAATAAAGAATAAAAAGCATTTCAGTCACTCCTCAGTCAACTGATGAACTTACGAACCGTGAAGAAATTACGAGTGCGGATGTTAAACACGTTGTTCGTTCCCTTAAAACCAAAAAGTCCCCAGGCCCGGATAATATACACAATATCTGTGAAAAATTTGTCCCCAACGCAGTTTCAAATTATTGTCTTTCGTTTTCAACAAGGGTCTGTCCATCTGCTATTTTCCACGCAAATGAAAAATTGCTAAAATAGTAGCAATACCAAATCTAGGCTAACCCCCTGATAATCCCGAAAATTAACGCCCTATCAGCTTAATGTGCGAGTTCTCAAAATTGTTCGAGCTTATTTTAAAAGCTAAGCTAAATAATTATATCGAAATAAGAAATATATTTTCGCCAACTCAGTTTAGTTTTAGAGCAAAACTTAGCCCTATTCATCCGTTAATGAAGATTAACCTTTAAGCCTTTTGTCAAAGAAGAGCTAAACTGTAAAAAATCTGTTTGTCTGATTGCTTTAGATGTGGAAGCTGCTTTTGACACTATGTGGACCAAGGGCCTACTTTATAAGCTAAAGAACTCTGGCGACTCTCACACATAGTTAACAGCATCTTATCCGTTAGATATTTCTGGGTTGAAATGGACGGTGTTATATCTAAAAACAAATTAATCACTTCAGTTAATAGCAAGAGTTTCATGAAAATTATTGGTAAGTTGGCGTTTAAAAAGCTTCCAGTTTGCTTTAGCGAAATTTAGGAATGTTTTATTTTGTAGGTGGACGTTAGAAATGACATTCACGAATACTGGTAGATGATCAGATGATAAGTCATTACAGGTGAGTGGAGTAGAAATCCTGTTTCGTGAGTTAGGAAGGAAAATATCCAGAGTAGAGGGATTTGCTTTATTAGAGGATGGGATATAAGTGGGATCATTGGGATATATAACAGCAAAATTTTCAGTCAAGGACAGCTCGTATAGAGTGTTTCCCCAACAGTAACCTCAGTTCCATCGCCTGTTTTCGTTTTTAACTAAGTGGGTGTCTGCATTGGGAATTTGTCTGTGTTTAAGTTTGGTGTTTATAACAATTGCTACTCCACCTCCTCTGCCGATAGAGCGGTCATTTCTATAAACGGAGTAACTGGGATATGCAAAGGTATCGCTGTGGCTTAGCCAGGTTTCACAAACTAAACTAATAAATACATTCTGAGAATTCCATGCCATAATATTAGGAGGATTTGCTTTATTATTTGTTAGTGTAGACATACTTAATAGCTAATTGTGCGATTACATTATGTTCTTCTTTTTTAGCACAGTTACTTCGTTTTGTTATAAGTTTCATTGTTAGATCATTAATTTCATCCAGTGTAAAAAGATTAGGTGAGCTTGTTGTTTTTGCAGAGTCATGTGCAGGCGTATGCTTACCAACAAGAGCATGTCTGTCTTAGGCCAGCAGGTTGACTTTGAGCGTTGTAGTTGAGACAATGTGAACTATCATTGTAGCGGCTGTCGTTGTTATGGTTGCTGTCACTGCTGTTATTGTAACCGTGAGAGACGTTGTTGCTGGTTAGGCTTCGTCGTAGCGTAGATCTTGGAATGCTCTTTCCATAGATGCCGTTTTAGTTTCTGGCGTTGGTATTGTTTGATCGAGTATACTTGTCGTCGTAGTTACTAGAGATGTGTTTATTTTTGCTGACTTTCTTATGCAGTAACGTCTGGTAAGAAATTCGACATGGACATGATAGGTCAACTGAAGAGTGTTCGCCCTTGCCGTTAGCGCAAGTGTTGGTGTGGTGGTTACCAACACAAAGGACGCAAGAATTTTTGACGTTGCACCGACTTGATCCATGTCCAAATAGCTGGCATTTATAGTATTGGGTCAGTTTATTTGGTAGTTTGGATTTGTATCCCCAACGTACTAGAGTACGTGTGTGTTTTAAACGAGCAAAGTCTTTTTAAGTTGCTGCAGGGTTATTGACTTGTTTTCGAAGTAGACTACATAGAGCAGTATTTCGTAACCTCCTCTAGTCTTTTTATGTACTGTTTTTACATCTACACATTTCAAACCTGAGTTATTCAGCAATTTTTTTAACCCATTGTTAGGAATTTTTTCCAAACCAAAGAGTACCGCTTTGTATGGTTGGTGCTTTTAGTTTCGTACGAGTAAAACTAGCAATTTTGGTTTTTTAGTTCATTGCAAGCAACATGATAAGCTGTCGTGCTGTTCAGGAATATTTTTATTCTAATAGATATCATTTTAATGAGGTAGTCATAAATATTTAGACCTTTTAAGAGTTCATGAATAAATTTACAGCTCTTTTTAGGAGAGTAGTAGAAACAATAAGTTCCTTGTTGTTGGTTTCTTCAACCGGTTCCTCATCGGATGAATCACCTGTTGCCATCTCATTTTCCATTTCGTCCGTTAATGTTTGTAGTGGACGAAAGTAGTTTACTTAATTATTTTTTATTTCACCAGCATTCTTTTTGACAGCTTTGGGGACTTTATTCAATCCAGCAGTCTTTTTAGGCTAGGCATTTTTTGTTGTAATGGCAGTGAAGCATTACTACAAACAGCCCGTGAATTCCTTATTGATCTGTTATTAGTATTCTCTTAATTGGAATACCGAAGAGCGACAATGGTGTTGTTGTGACATTGTGCTCAAGACAAACGAAATGATCAAAATTCAAAAAATATTAACAAAGCCGATCGCAATGAGAGTTGCTTAAACAATGAATTTATTTTATATATATTTTGTTTTTATATCTATTTACTTCATCTTCTGTTTTCTTCTTCTTCTTTCTTATATATATATATATATTTAAAAAAATTAATATAAAAAAAAACAACAAGGACAAAACTTCTAACCGATTTCAATGAACTTTTGGAGGAGTATGTACCGTTGGTTTCAGCTGGAGAGATAGGACAGCTCTGGATCCGATAGGTGGCGCCGGTGTCGAAATACAGGCAGTCTTTGAAAATTTTTTTGACATATTTTCTTTTTGCGGAAAATATACTCAACCGATTTTCATAACTTTTGGAACGAAGTTTGTTTACACGGCTTGTGGTAGGAGTCAAATGACAGAAAAGTAACGAGAAAAGCATAACGTTTTTGTTGTTGTATTTTGTTGTACTTTTTGCTGCTGTTTGATTTTGCTTTTCTTTCTCATGCAAAAGAGGAGAATTGCAATGGCAATAAAAACAAAACAACTGTCCGCAATTTCAAGCGTTCGCGTTTGCGCAGAAAGCGAATTTCATTAACCCTAGACACATAACCGTCTCCCGCTCTAACCGTACGACGATTCGATGAACATTGTAAGGCTATTTATTTTAATGTATCAATGTAACTTTTGGGCTTGTTTATTGCAGATATATGTGGAATAGCAGTTATTCTATGAAATAACCAAATTAATTTATTATTTCTAAAGTTATATTTATTTTATAACACTTTTATTAAGGCAGTAGTTAAGAGAAGTACATATATAAAAACTAAAAATAAATATAACAAAAAAACCATCGTTTTTTCTTTGGCGAATCTAAATTATAATATTTAGAAAATATTTAAAAACGAATTCATTAAGCACATTTTATGCAAAATTAGAATTATAATAACAACAAAAAACAGCCATTTCTTCTTTGTCATACCTATGTTATAATACTATACCTATTTAGAAAACATATAAAAAGCTAATTTTTGAACCACATTTTATGCAAAAATCCATTTCCAGTTCACCACAAATTGCAGTTTTACATTATGCGCATAATGACTTTGTAATGCTTCTATTTTTATAAGAACATAGACAGCAGAAGTTTCTTTTTCTATTTGGCACCTCTGCTTTCTTTGAAATAATACGAGTATATCTGTGACTTTGGCCTTGATTTATTTTATTTTTTTTTTTTTTACATCGACTTAGTAGGTACGCAATGACCACACACTGATCTCACATGGGGCAGGCCCAGGTGGCATCAAAATTCACCCAGTCACATAGACTGGGCTCAGCTGCTCTTAATTGCTAATATCTTTGGTGATCATGCGATACCAAAGCTAATGTCTACGTACTAAATATTTGGCTACAGATAAAAACATCATCAGCCATTAAAATAATCAGCATGCAAGATTAATCTAAAGCTAATATTAAATTTAGAATTCAATACCTACAATAACATAGACTATTTAAACAAGGAGGAAAAATTTAGGTTAACAGTATAGAAAATAAGTTATGCATTAATTCAATGATGCCAACAATTTAGTTTTTATAACATAAGAAGAGGTGGGAGGAGCGGCACACGCAAAGTGAGTATTAAAAGATTTGCATAAGACATAGAATGGATCATGTTGCAAATAAGAAGCTCTATAAAAGGGAAGAATAATAGGAGAATAGTTTCTAGTTGGACGTGCTGGTACACTAAAGTTAATCATTCTAAGTAAGAAAGGTGAGTTAATACTACCATAAATGAGGTTATACATAAAAGTTACACCAATGACCGTTCTACGACTAGACAAGGTAGGGAGGTTGATCAATTTGAGACGACACCGATAAGATGGTAGGCAAGCATTAGGATCCCAGTGCAAGTTTTTGAGAGCAAAAAGTAGAAATTGCTTTTGCACCGACTCAATACGATCAATATACATCTGATATTGAGGATCCCAGACATAAGACGCATACTCCAGAATAGGTCTTACTAGTGAAGTGTATAGTACTTTGGTAGTATACGGATCATCAAATTCCTTAGACCAGCGTTTAATATAGCCAAGGATACCTCTAGCTTTAGAGACCGAAGTGGAAATGTGGGTACCGAAATGCAACTTCGAGTCCATCAAAATACCAAGGTCGTTAAACTGGGAAATACGATCTAAACTATTTGAGTCAATGTAATAAGAATTTGAAATAAGGGCTCCGCGAGAAAAGGACATAACTTTGCATTTATTAGTATTGAGGATTAAATAGTTTTTGGAACACCAACGAGATAAAGAGTCAATGTCACTCTGAAGGAAAATCCCGTGAGAAGGGTTATTAAGGCGGAAACATAGTTTTACATCATCTGCGTACATTAAAATCTGAGAGTGTTTGATGAGGGTAGGTAGATCATTAATAAATATGTTGAAAAGCAAAGGCCCCAAATGACTGCCTTGGGGAACACCTGATGTTACCTTTAAAGACTTAGATATTGAAGACTTAAAAAGTACCCTTTGAGTGCGATGATCTAGGTAAGATGCCAGCCATCGGATCAATGGAGAAGGGAAACCAAAAGCTTTGAGTTTGGTTATGAGCAACTCATGCGATAGAGTATCGAAAGCTTTACTGAAGTCGGTGTAGATAACATCAGTTTGGCTACCTACCGAAAAGTTGTGATTGACAATAGAGGTAAATTCCAACAGATTGGTTACCGTTGAACGGTTCTTTACAAAACCATGCTGAGACGTACTCAACAATGGGCGAATATAAAACTGTAATTGATCAGTGATAATCTGCTCAAACAACTTAGGAATTGCACACAGCTTGGCAATACCTCTGTAGTTCGATATATCTGACTTACTACCCTTTTTGAATAAGGGAAATATGTAGGATTCTTTCCAACCACTTGGCATAGATGAAGTAATAAGGGATAAATTAAATAAGGTATAAAGGGGAATATATAAGTTGTCAGCACAGCTTTTTAAGATACAACTAGGAATATTATCCGGACCAGGAGAAAAAGAAGGTTTAACCAATTTTAGATATCGTAAAATAATACTGCCGTCAATAAACGGCATATTGAAGTGATTAAATTCATCAATTTTGTAAGGGTAAGGAGAACTATTTACACAGGCACTATTAGAGTAGATGCCCTGGAAAAATGTAGCAAAAAGGTTCGCAATCCCATCATCAGAGCTACTTGCAACTCCATCAAACTCCATACTAGTTGGAAATAACTCTGATTTGTTTTTGATTTTGATGAATTTAAAAAAATTTTTGGGATGTCGTTTAATATTTACTTTTACTTTGCACAAATATCTACTATAGCAAGATTGATTAAAAATGTTGAATTTACTACGAGCCGCGGCACAACTCGCATAATCAGTTGCGGAACAAGAGCGTTTAAATTTTTTAAATAACCGATTTCTAATATTTTTTAGACGGACCAAATTTATACAAAACCAAGGCGGACGCTTAGAATCATCGGTAACATGGCAGGCACACATTTATTGATATAATCCAGCATAGTCGTGTTGAAAAACCGCACGGCAGTATCAATATCAGAAGAAGAACTTAATATTGACCAATCCGTGGAAGCAAGCAATGAGTTGAGACGATTGAAATTAGTATGTTTAAAATTAAAAGCTTTTCTTGGCTTAGCACAAGTTGAGTCAGATGCAGACAGAAGTTGGTTAAGAGTTAGTGTCACCTCAAGAGTGGGGTGATAGGTATCTTCTGGATTGCGTTGGCATGGTAGGAATTTCCAGATTCGGATTTTTAGCTAGAGCTCTACTAGTTGCGAATGCATATTTTTCATACAATTACGTCGCTTCATCACTTTTTGACCCTGTACTAAGGCACTGTGGCAGTAAATTGTGTAGCTACTGATAAATGATATACTTATCGTTCCATAGAAAATGCACAAGGGGAAATCGATTAGCTTTTCTGCTGCATGATATTATTGAGCACATTTGTTCACACCACTCTTTGAACTATTATAGAATTAAATCATACGTCGCTTCTGTATTTCGGGATTGAGTGAGGCCGTTCATTACAAGATGAAATCACCTTGAAAGTTTGTAGGAAAGAAGTCTAATGGGTTCATAATATATAGACATCGATGTATTAACCTTTCTGGTTGTATTGACGAGGCCGGTTGGATTTTTCTGTTTCTTATTCCTCAATTCTTCAGAGATTGTATTAGATCGTAATATTCTAACAATTGTTAGTGTGTAAGGTTGCTTCAGTAACTATTTTGCAAGTGGTCTGACGTGAACCAATCCTATATGGTAACATTTCTATTCGTGACATGTACACTGCGAGTAAGTTCCATTACGAAATACTCTCCCAAAGGCACCTCCTTTTCCGAGATATGTCATACCGTCCACCATATAGATTGTCCCACTGTCACATAGTTAGTTAGTTAGTTTCCAACAGTAACAAACGCGCTATATCTTCGCCAATTAGGAATCGTCTTGAAGTCATAATAAAAACTGAGAGAAAGAAAACACATAATCCACAAGTAACATACATACACAAACCCTAAGCATTCACTAGGCTCATATCTCGAAAAATACGAAAGAACGGAAAAGGCAAAACAACGTTTGCTATGTCAACTAGTTTTATATATAATTCTATTTATTTTAGTTATTTTGTTTACTTAATGCTAGTACTAAATTTTTTTAACCAGACTTGTGTAATTTGAACAGTTCTTTGTCTGCCTCCAGCAGATTTTAACATCGGTCTCTGCTTCATTATTGACGTGATCATCCGTTTTCGACCAAACATCGCTCACTCAAAATGATTCAGTTTTTTTTGAACTATTGCTTTTCTTACGCTTTCATTCGGGAACCTTCGTGTTTTTGTGCTTCAAATCTACCTTAATAGCAGCATGAATTAAGTCGAATTGTAGCTGGGTAAAATGAAGAATAGCTTAGTTCTTAGCCTGACTGGGTCATGTAAAAATAATGAATTTTATTTTAATACTTATAATATAGAATAATATATTGATATATATATTTATATATATATATAATAATATAATATATTCAAAAGAGTAAGATACAGCTTTTTTAGGTGCAAAAGGAAATAATCATTCTATTGAAGAAATACATATATATATATATATATATATATATATATATAGAGCTGAAAGCCTGAAGCTAGTGCCCTAGTTAAGTAGGATAAAATGTATTTGTAATTCTTTCTAATTATAAATAAATAAAAAAATTTTAAATGTATATATAGCTTATTGTAAGACCCTGGAAATTGCTTGGGCCACTTACTCTCATGCTGGATTAAGCGTATAGTGACTGTAAGTTTGGCATAGCAGAAAGTTCGAAAAGGTTGTTGTTTTTGTGACACTTATTGTTTCGATTTACAAGATGTTTTTGTTCATCGTTCTCTTTCCTAAAAGTGTCAAGTATGAAGCACGGTACGGTCATGCAGCGTCGGTGGAGGCGTGTTCACCTTTACAGTTTGCTCAGAGAAATTTGCCTGTTTTATTACATGTAGATGTTAAATGACTTCCAGCACAAGATGAATTTACGTTGCAATTATTCGACCCATAACCAAACAGTTGGCAGTTGTAACATTGAAGCTCAAATAAGCTATAGAGATGCTCTCACTGGTACTCAACAAACTCTGCCTTCTGCAAAAACTCCTTCCGATCTCTTCTCATAAGATGAACTAATTTGCTCACGACTGAGCTTATCGAAAAGCTCAGCAGATGTTCTATCAAGAGCGAACAAATTAATGTTGTCACCCAACTTGCATTTAAATTCGTTTATGGAAACAAGTAGTTTAAATACGCTAAAGACTTTGGCATGGAATTGTCGTGCCATTAAAAATAAGAGATCTGAACTCTTAAATTATCTTAAAATTAATAAAATTGACATTTGCCTAGAATGCAAGACATGGCTTTCATCTGATGACCGCTTTCTCATATCAAACTATGTCGTGTATAGGACCGAACAAATACCTCGAATTGACACTCATTTAATCGAAAACGTTCGAATACAGATAATTAGTGACAGTGGACGCTGTTTCAAAATCTACGCTGTATATTTTCATGGTTCAAAAGCCAAATGTCTGACGGACTCTTGCAATTTATCTGATCAAGCAAATCATACCAAGCCAATGTTTAAATCTCACCTATTGCTATTGTCACGTACCAGAGGCAACTATTTAGTAGGTGGTGACTTTAACTGCAGGAATCGGAAATGCAACTGCGCCAGGGAAAATTGCAGGGGAAATAGAATGGACACCTTTTCTCTCTCTCTTCTCTTCTTAGCTTTCACAGTCCGGTGTGGACCATAGCTTCATCAACAATTTTCCTCCATTCCGCTCTATCTATAATCAGAGCTCCCCAGTCGCCAATACTCACCTTGTTAAGGTCTACTTCGACGTCGTCTATTCATCTTTTTCTTGGGCGCCCACGCTTTCTTCCTTCAATTGGGCGCATTATAAAAGCCTTTTTCGGCATTCTTTCTGCTGGCATCCTCATCACGTGACCAATCCACCTAATAAGTTTTGCCTTTATGAAACGTACAACATTTTGGTATCATGGTCGATCAGCAATGGGCGTACCATTCGTTTCGATGTAATGGCCTACTTGGTGTTGGTTGGAAATCTTGAGCAAAGGCTTTGTTACGTCAACAAATTTGAGTAAGAGATCATGAAATCTGGACGTAACTTGTAGAGTTGCAACTGATACTTGCTGTGACTGGGCCAGACATGCACGTGATGAGACACCAGTCCTTGAGTCGACTAGACGTTGGTTTCGCTGGAACTTCGTAAGGAAATGTGCTCCGAAGATGGGCGTGTGAACATCAGCGATGATGAAAGACCACGGAAGTTTGCGGCAAATATCCAAGCTTTTCTACTCTTTGGTGGTTCACTTGATAAGCTGCGCGAGTGGCAACGAGAGTGGTTGAACGAGCACAATACCAACTGGAGATATTTAACATCCTCCTTAAGTGTTCGGAGAGAGCAAAGGAATACTCTTTTATAATTCCTTAGTCGAATCTCCGGTGGTAACAACACTGACTGATGGTTCTTCCGTAGGCGAAGAACTTGATCCTATACCGAATGAGGCGTTGGTGGTGGTGTGACCTACTGTGATGGGTCGCACCAAATTACTCTTTGCACTAAAACGGCTGCCTACCGCTATGCGATCTTTAAAGGCGATCACCCCTATACTGATCTAACTGGCCCTTGTCACACATCATATCAGTCGATGCTCAATGTAAGAAACCAGAGCATGAAACGCATTGCCAATAGAAACAACTACAAAAACGATCGCCACACCCGTACCAACAACTACAAAAATAATAGCGTTGTTTATAGTAACCTCTTTGATCAACCAAAACAATCGTCGTTAAACAGTTCCATAAACAGACAACAGTTAAATAACTCTACATTAAATGTCAAAACTAACAAAAACACTCAAAGTTAAAACAAGCTCACCTCAGCTATAACAACAACGGAACGACCAGTCAAACGTCCCCCGACCTGCTCACGCTTGACGATATCAAGTCGCTCTTAAACGAACTCTTAGATAAGCTAAGCTGCTGCATGAATAAAAGAGAGCAGTTTAATATTATTACGCAGTTAGCTGTTAAATACGTTTACAATGATAAGTAATTTAAGAGACCACTTTAATGTCATGGCATGGAATGTGCGTGCCGTAAAGAGTAAAAGATTAGAACTTTTACACTTTTTATGCGAAAATCATGTAGATATCTGCCTTTCATGGGAAACTTGGTTGCGTATTAACCATAGGTTTAGTCTACCGGGATTCACAATTTATAGAAATGATAGGCGCAGTACTAGGGGAGGAGACGTAGCCATTATTATCAAAAACGAAATCAAGCACAAACATATAGTTGAACTACATACTCATACTCATAGTAAATATTGGTATAGAGCTAGAAACGGTTACAGGTAACACTTTTAAGATTTTTTTCTATTTACTTTCCTGGCTTAACTGCGAAATGTTTGCAAAACTCCTGTAAACAATTTATTAACACTAGACACACGAAAGAAGCTTTTCGCGCAGACTTGCTTAAGTTTCAACGCATTGAGGGCACCTACATACTTGGCGGAGAAATATCTCAGAGCCAACGGAAAGGGAAACCGCGAAGTTCGAGTCATCCTTGGTCATCCTATTTTTGTGTGGTGTTCTTTCCTCTTCTTTCCTTGTGATCGACAAAGAAGAAAAAAACAAATGGTCTAGACTTTGTTGTTGCGTGAGCGTAGGCAAATTTATTTTCTTGTCTTTTTTATAATCGGGGTAGGGCAACGGTTTGGATTTAGGTTTGCTGTCACTATCAGTTGGACATTCGCTGAATTCTTTCCTTGTCTTCCCTTATTATCAGCAATTAAGAAATAAACAAATGTCACACGCTCTTGTTGTTTGCCTTGTACTAAAGGTAGAATTAGCTTTATTCAACTTCAATTATTCGACTTAGCGGAAAAAATAGTGCTTTATTACTCATTATGTGCTACATGTATTTTAAATCACTATACATTGCATATACTGCATAGAGTTCCTGTTTGAAGCGCAAACGTACTAACCCTACCCTCTCTCATTCAGCAGGCACATTATATGTTTCTCACGACTTCTTTCGGCCTATCAAATATTTCTCACCTATCCATTTATACCAAGAAATAACAAACAAAAAAAACTTGACCTTTCCTGACCTGGTGGGTAAACCATGGAAAGAAATCTCAGTCAACAAAATCAGCTCCAGAGCCAAACGAATTCATGTTCCTTTTTCGTTATTATTCCCACAACAATATCAACACATCAAAATACAAATGGGTGATGGCAATTAAAACAACAAAAACAAAGGTGATATACAGAAATTCCTTTTCACGATAATTCGCGTTCAATAGTTAGCAGAATGAGGTTACTACACAGCGGCCTGCGCTGCTACTCCGATGTTAATAGCAGAAAAATAACTTCACTAGCATAGCTTCTCCTTTTTTGAAAAAACGTAAAAAGCTTTTGAGAGAATTGTAAACTCTATATATGTAATGCTTTTGTTTTTATTATGTCTTTCTTGTGTTTTTATAATTTACTTATCATTGATTATTTTCCCCTTTTAGGCCAGTCCGACCATTTGCTTGTTATTTAGCTTAAACAAACCAACAGAAATTTTACGCCACATAAGTTGAACAGACAAGAAATCTGTACAACTACAGAAATTTTAACAAAAGCCAATCGCTTCTAAAAGTTTCTCTGGCAATTTTTTAAATGGAAAATTGTAAACTCTATATAAATAAATTCTCTCTGGCACTCTATTGTATTATAAAAACAACTTTACCTAATTCAGCACCCCAACATATACTCGAAGTTTGATCCTTAGCTGGCAATATTGGAAGCTTCCGTAGAAAAACAGAAAAATAAGAAATTGGTTTGTGTCCAAGTTAAGCTCTGATTGAGCTTTCATTTGGAAACGGACAGTGACCTCTGTTGAATAATTTTCGCAATATAATAAGGGCCATTCCAGCAATTATTAAGTACTTAATAGCAAATAGCAATAATGCTTATTATAAAGAAATACCCATTTCTCGCTCATTACTTTCTACCGAACCCACAACAAAAGGGAAAGCCGGTGATTTATCACCAACAACTAATCAATCAACAACAGCTAAGAAAGATTCGAACATGCAAAAATGGAAAATATAATCTTCAGAGGCGTTCCCAAAGAGTATTCATTTATATAGAGGTTACATTTCTCTCAAAAGCTTTTTGAGCTTTTTTCAAATAAATAGAACCTATGGGAATATTTTACTTCTCTGTTATTAACATCGAAGTAGCAGCGCAGCCGCTGTTTAGCAACGTCATTCTGCTAACGCGCGTATTTTTTATTGACTGACTTGACCCCTTTGAAATTATCGTTCTTTGGTTTATTCATCAATATGGTATTCTTTACGCTTATTATACATTTATTATTATTCTATTATTATTATATTAATATAATATATATATATATATTTATATATATTTTGGCGCGACAGGTCTATGGGACCCAAGGCCTAGCTTCTCGCAACCATTCGCTTTGTGTGGGTTTTCAATTTTTGGGACGAATGGAAGGGATCTACAATTTTACGCCGAGTCCAAACGGCTAATTGAGAAGCTCATTAATATAATAATATAATAATATATATAATATATATATATTAATATAATACTTTTTTTTTTTAAATAATAACTTTAGGAGCCTGCTCAATGGGAGGGAGTAGGTTTAGTACGTATGCGCTTCAAGCAAGAACTCTATGCAGGCAGAGTTCTTGTTGGGCTACTTAACCGGCGAATCGTGCAGGCTAACAGTACGGGCTGCTAGTTTCTATGAAGATTCCTACCTCCTTGGCGCATACAAAAACAAAAAAAAAAGGGTGATTTAATTAGTAAAAGTTGTTTTCTTTAATACAACTAAATAAAAAACTCAAATTAATTTAAAAGAAATTTATTATACCTATTTTTGCGCTATGTATATATGTATATAAAAGTCGAAGTTGAATATAGCTAATTCTACCTTGACTAGCAGACAGAAAAAACATCAAGCAACTGCAAGTGTCCCATGTGAAAACGATATCAAACCTGCTGCGCTACTGCGAAAACAGACAAACAATACATTTTGCCTTTGACCACGCAACCACAAAGCGTGTGACATTTGTTTTTTCCTTATTTGCCGAACATAGGGGAAGACAAAGAAAAGAGATATTCCTGCGTGAGTGAATATGTATACTTTTTGCGTGCACCCAAATTTAAACTGAATAACGAAACGCGTTCGAGACCTGACCTGTGACAAATTTGGTACTACAATCGAAAATTGACTTGTGGACTGTGTTGTGAAGTGGGGCGCGTGCGGGAATAAAAATTCCTCCTTTTTGCTACGATCACGCAACAACAAAGTCTAGATTTTTGTTTTTTTATTTGTGTTTTGTTTTTTTCTTCATTGCCGATCACAAGGAAAGAGGAGGAAAGAACACAACACAAAGTAAGGGTGACGAAATTTGCTATGCGCGACTGAGACTCGAACTTCACGGACTGTGCGTATTGCTCGTACAGTCAACTGCCAAATCTTGAATCACCATAATGCATAACAAAATTTCAAATTATGGGGATATTCGAGTTATGGAAAGCATATTCTATTGATTTTTCACTATAAATGCACTCAATTCGAGTCATGGAGATATTAGACTTTTAAAAGTTTGACCTATGAAAACTCGACGGTAGTTAGAAATTCCACTTGGGTTTCTTTGGCTGTTCAATAAATCCGCATTCACTGTACTTGCTCTTGAAATGGATTTTGATTTCTGCCACAACCGAAAATTGTCATCAAGAAGTTGAAGTCAAAAATCAAAACTTGCCATTGTGTGGGTAACCTTGTTGTATAGGTGTGCTACGTGTATGAGATTGTGTTGGTTTTCTGTGTCTCCCTTCCGATCGAAATGTGATAAGTTTGAGTGTGTTGTGTAGGTATAGTGCGTGTATAAGATTGGTTTCTTATTGTGTGGGAATATTTTTGTACGATTTTGCTTTTTCATGTCTTCTTTTTTACTGGCCGCTTGGTATTTTCATTTCGTTCATATAAATGAATATAGAAAAAATACAAGGCAGCTATGGCTCGATTTCGTTTGTCAAATTTCAAATTCATAAATTAAAGAAAACTCCACACAATTTGCTTAATATTCTTGAACCTTGTAAATAAAAAACATTGAACGAAAAAATCAAAGAAAGAAGAAAGTGTCTCTGATTTTTGTTTTTATTATGTCTTTCTTGTGTATTTATTGTCTTTGAATATCATACTCCCGCCCAATTTGTTTATGCAAACCCAAGCAAACTAACAGCAATATGTTACTCTGAATAAGTTGAACAGCCAACAATAATGTTGATGTACAGAATCAGTGTCGGATTCTAATCGTGTCTGAAGAGTCTCTCCGGCCATTTTTTTAAGAGAGAAATGTAACCTCTATATGAATAAGTTCTCTCTGGGCGTTCCTATGGGAAACGACCCAAGAGCGGCGATTGTGGACCAATGTCGCGAAAACTAAAGATCCAGGTACCAGAATTAGTAGCGGCAAGGGCCATTGCAAGCCGTTCGAATGCAAGAACGATTGTTGCGGTAATGGCGTCAGAGGAGAACGCGGACGAATTCCTGAAAAACGCGAGCAAAGTGGCCGGGTCAAATATTTAATTGGAAAAGGACCTGTATGAAAAAAAAACCAATTAAATAAAAGATAAAAAAGGACTTGCACGCAATTGACCCAAAGCACCTAATTAGAGAAATTATTGATTGAAAGTGGGCAACGAATGGTACTTTTTCAACAAGCAGAGAGAGCTGATCTGTGGCAAAGAAAGAGTGCTCCAAGTACTGAAAAGAACTTTAAACCAAGAAATAATAAATTATATTGACTTTTTGCATATATAAATATGCACGAAGTCTTATTTCTGTATGAAACGCTTTTAGAAATTACAGAGAAGCAAAGCTTTGAATTATCTTTAAAGTTTTTACATACCATCTCTCTCAATACACTAGTGTGTTTATATTTATCTACTTTAAGATAGGCAAACGGCAAGACCATGCCTTACTAAATGTTGTTCTATTACATTTTTCTTTTCTTTATATTATTTATTATTAACATTTTTTTCTAATTGTTCACTATCACTTCTAATATAATAGAACAATTACAGTTACTACACTACTATACGATGCTCTTAAATATGCTTGATGCTTGACCTTCTTGCTCTCCGAAACCACCTTGGATTTTTTTAAAACCTGAGGTTATGGATCTGGTGAGAATCAAGAGGTTATTACGTCGTCGATATATGCTTTCGGTAATCTACTGGATCAGGCAGACTACAGGCGTGTTGATGACGAGCTGTCCAAACTAATGTTTGACACAAAGAGTGAATATTTTAAGGAGCTGCAATGCTGACCTCAACAAAAACCATGGGTTTAATTTGTGGAAGTCGACCTGCCCAGTCAAACGGCAAGCAAACACGAGGATTCCCATAAGGTGAGAGAATAACACGTGGTGTAGAACTGATGCCTAGATAGCAGCGGCATATTCTGATAAGCTGCAGGACCGATTCACGCCTTTTGACCTCGCAAGCCAAGAGGATGTTCGTGCCACTGAAGATTTTTTAAGAACTCTCAGACATACAGCCTATCTCACGTATCTCGCCAGATTAAGTGCGTCTGAAGATTAGTAAGTTGAAGGCCACTAAAATCCACGGATACGAGGGAATTGATGGCAGAGTTGCAAAGACCCTCCTCGAAAAGGCGGTAATGTTTTTGGTGCTCCTTTATAACACCATGGTTCGTATCCACTACTTCCCCTCGCAATGGAAGTGTTTTTTTTTTTTTTTTTTTTTTAACATGGACTTAGTAGGTACGCAATGACCACACACTGATCTCACATGGGGCAGGCCCAGGTGGCATCAAAATTCACCCAGTCACATGGACTGGGCTCAGCTGGTCTTAATTGCTAATATCTTTGGTGATCATGCGATACCAAAGCTGTAGGCATTAGCTTTGTCGCCTGCAGCTATAAAGCGTTGTCCGAGAGTTTTTAAGAAGTCAAGGTATTGCGACTGTGAGATATTGTGCTTTTGTGGGCTGTACACGGCTGTTATTCTTAGTGGTCCGGATAAGTCGAAGATTTGTATGTTTGTCGACTGGATAGAGGTTTCTTGGAATAGAAGCAGTACGTTATGTTTAATGTTTTGTTTAATAATGATAGCAGTCACACCGTGTCCTGTACCGTCGGGATGGCTTGTGTGGTACATCTTGTATCCACGTATGTTCATGTGCTGGCTACTTGTATATTGTTTCCCATATCAAAGCAATGTCAGTGTAATTGTTGTGTAGGAAAAGCTGTAGTTCATTCAAATCAAGCTAAATATAAGTAAAAAAAAGGCCTTGAGGACATTCTGTACAACTCGATGAACCCGTTCTGGTGCTGCATGGAGTTGCCGAAAGCCAAACTGGTATGGGACTCTGGATGCCACTTACTGCCATCCTTCCTCAAATAAATATGTTTTTGAATAATTTGGAGAATATTGGCACCAAGCTTATCGGTCCATAAGACGTGACAAGATTCTGTGACTTGCCAGGTTTCGGAATTTTAGTAATCACAGAACACTTCACTGGTAAGACCTATTCTGGAGTATGTGTCTTGTGCCTGGGATCCTCAATATCAGAAGTACATTGATCGTATTGAGTCGGTGCAAAAGCAATTTCTACTTTTTGCTCTCAAAAACTTGCACTGGGATCCTAATGCTTGCCTACCATCTTATCGGTGTCGTCTCAAATTGATCAACCTCCCTAACTTGTCTAGTCGTAGAACGGTCATTGGTGTAACTTTTATGTATAACCTCATTTATGGTAGTATTAACTCACCTTTCTTACTTAGAATGATTAACTTTAGTGTACCAGCACGTCCAACTAGAAACTATTCTCCTATTATTCTTCCCTTTTGTAGAGCTTCTTATTTGCAACATGATCCATTCTATGTCTTATGCAAATCTTTTAATACCCACTTTGCGTGTTCTGCTCCTCCCACCTCTTCTTATGTTATAAAAACTAAATTGTTGGCATCATTGAATTAATGCATAACTTATTTCTATACTTGTAACCTAAATTTCGTCCTTGTTTAAATAGATATGTTATTGTAGGTATTGAATTCTAAATTTAATATTAGCTTTAGTTTAATCTTGCATGCTGATTATGTTAATGGCTGATGATGTTTTTGTCTGTAGCCAGATATTTAGTACGTAGACATTAGCTTTGGTATAGAATGATCACCAAAGATATTAGCCATTAAGACCAGCTGAGCCCAGTCTATGTGACTGGGTGAATTTTGATGCCACCTGGGCCTGCCCCATGTGAGATCAGTGTGTGGTCATTGCGTACCTACTAAGTCGATGTAAAAAAAAAAAAAAAATCCATCGTGTGACTCATAAAATTTTAAACTATCTTGACGACAAAAAATTCTGCATAGGAGTTTTTCTAGATGTAGAAAAGGCATTCGACAAAGCTTGGCACAAAGGACTAATCAGCAAATTGCGTAATATATTCCCGCATAACGTACTACAGATATTAGTATACAATATCACAGAAAGACATATTTTCGTTAAGTACTCAGATGAATATTCCACATTAAGGAAAATCAAAACAGGAAAAATCCTTGTCAGTACGACAAGGAAGTCTACTAGGACCGTTATTATACACTATATTTACAGCGGACAGACCATCATCAAATTATGACGCCTCAATGATAGCCACATTTGCTGATGACACTATAATACTTAGCGCACATAGACAAGTAAACACAGCAACATCCAAACTGAAACAACATCTGGATACTAACCTAAGGTTAGTTGAAAAGTGGAAAATAAAAGTAAATAATACCAAAACAGTACATGTTATACAACTAAATATACAACTAAAACTAAATTCACACCACCTCGTATAACAATTGACGGAGATGACGTAAAAATTGAAAATGAAGTCAAATACCTAGGACTATTTATTGACAATAAAAAAAACTGGAAATACCATATACTTAAAAAGCGGGAACAAATCATTCTGAGGATTAGTCAATTATATTGGCTGCTCAAATCAAAGTTAACATTAGAAAACAAAATATTGATCTACAAAGCCATTATAAGACCAATCTGGACGTACGGAGTACAAATTTGGGGAATGGCCAAAAAATCAAATACAGACATAATACAAAGACAACATTCAAAAATCATTCGTATGATCACCAAGGCTCGGTGGTATATAACTAACGATGGTCTGCATCGTCATCTTAATATTCCAACAGTGACAGAGGAGATTACAAATATAAGTCGTATCTACCAGACGAAGCTTACCCAACACTCAAAAGTTGGTGTCAACCTACTACTAATACAGGAACTTCAACGCAGACGCAAGTTACAGAGGACAAGGCCAGTGGATCTGTTAGAATAAATTCTAAGCTATATACAACACATATATCAATACCTCTTTCTTTTTATTTTTTCCCTTTTTTTTGTTTGTTTATTTTGTATTTTATATTTTCTTTCATTTATGTTAATTTTACTTTATTTTGTTCTAGAATTTTATTAATTTAATTTAAAGTTATATTATTTTTGTTACTATTTTAGTTTTTCCACCTACATCTTTACAAAAATGAAAAACTTTTGTGATCTGCTCACATAAGTTAGCTATAACCCTAAAATAACGTTTAAACAATGTACTAATAGTCTTAATAAAAAGTAAAGACATATGTACATATGTACAAGTCATATGGAAAATAAAAAATAAAAAAAAGATTTAGCTGGTCCGCAGTGAAACACACTGTTCTCACATGGGCGGTGCCAATGACTTGTACATGTTTTGCTAATTTTTTAGTCGTCATGCGAATACCAAACCTGCACACAACCGAGTCTGAATGAAGGTTGAAGTTGTGTGAACCATAACTTCGAATTAGTTTTACTGAATTTTGGTATATGAACTCGTTGCAGGTTCGTAGATGCCATTGATATATTTCCAACGTTTCGTTAATATTATCATTCATTGATTCGATCCATTGTTTTAGTTCTTCCGACGCCATTGCGTTTTTTTTGTTGGATGCAGCGGATGGCCGTTCGGTAGTTTTATTTGCTGACTTACTCACTTTAGATAGTGTGGTACCAGTTTTGTAGCAGCGGGAGTCAATGTAGATGTAGTCGTTTTTTTTTTTGTTTTTACACTCGGTGTGGCCATTATCGTGCAGACCTTCCCTGAATTTTATTTTACTTTGTTGTACTGATCAGATCACGTCGGAGTCACTAATTATATCAGCTGTTATTTATCGATCGCAAGTAATAAGAGGTTTGAATAACTTAACAAATTTGTGCTTATTAAATTTATTTGCATTTATTTGGATAATTAGGCATTTATATATATTCTAACCTAGTTACACTTTTATTCTTCCTCTTCTTGGTTCTAAGTGTTGAGCAGCTGCTCTATTTGTTCTGCCCAGTTGCGGAAAACCATGCCTTCATGTATCGGCCCTTCTCATATTCTTCTCCGCTAGATGGCCGTAAATGTTGCCATAACAATATTGTGGCTTTATCATTTAGTATTAAAGGTTACTTTATTACTTCGTGACATTATTAATTTGAAACATACTACGCTTCCTCAGATGAGTTGGTTGCCTCAGAAGCCCTTTCTTATCAGGGTTGATTTTCGCTTGTTATTTGTCGCTGCAGGCTGCTGTTTACGTCGTTTCCGAAAGGCAATGGCTAAGTCGCCACATTACTCCCCCACCAGTGACATCGTCATGAATTATTGTCTTGGAATTGATTAGAATTTGATCGTCTTTAACAAAAAATGCTGCCTTGAGGCGATCTATCGATACAGGCAATTCTTTGTCTTTGATCCGTAGTACGTATACGCGGTCAGTTTGACGCTTGTTGACTTCGTAGGGACCTGTATACGGTGATTCAAGGGGTAGTTTGACGTCATCTGTGCGTAGGAAGACGTGATAGCACTGTTCAATTCCTTTGAGTAGAAACATTTGCTCTCTTATGTGATGAGCTGTTGGCGTAGGTCGAATTCTCTGCATATGCTGTCGAAAAGTGCTTTTGAAAGTGGTAGCATCTACACCTTCGTCGAGATCCTAGAAAAACTCATTGGGTAGTCGGATTGGCGCTCTATGCAAAATTTCTGCTACCAATGTGCCTAAGTCTTCTTTATAGCAGGTACGTAGTACCTACTTCCCCGAGTAGTACTTTTTTTTATTTTTATTTATTTCCCAAAAGAAGAGTACATTGTCTATTATAGAAAAATAAATCGACTATTGTACAGATTAGTATTTAGGACAAGTGGGTGAATTTCAATTTTACAATCAGTTTGTAAAGTCTTGTTGTGACTGGAATTTAACAATACATGTATTTTAACAATAAATAAACAATTAAAGATAACCCCAATTAACAATTATTAATTGGAAGTAATGTGTTATGTGGGGTCCACTGGTTTCACCCTTTTTAGTCTACGCTGCCAAGTTAGTTCATCTAATGGTAATGTATTCA
Source organism: Cacoxenus indagator (assembly GCA_035041755.1). Classification (NCBI taxonomy): domain Eukaryota; kingdom Metazoa; phylum Arthropoda; class Insecta; order Diptera; family Drosophilidae; genus Cacoxenus; species Cacoxenus indagator. The sequence goes on from JAWNKX010000301.1 coordinate 67,598, forward strand.
CACCATCGTTCGAATGCTGGGAAAGTTTGGTTTGGTATTTTCTGCTTAAATTGATTATTTCCTCATCTACTGTTACAATTCTTAGGTCTCGATGCAGGTCCGCGTTGGTGATATAGCATTGGGCTTTGGTGATGGTGCTAATAATTTTTGATTGTTGCCTCTGGATTAACTTTATATTTGATTTTTTGGCAACTCCCCATATTTCGGCTCCATATCTCCAAATTGGTTTAATAATTGTCTTATAGATTAGGAGATTGTTTTCAAGTGAGATGTTTGCATTTGGTTTGAGCAGCCAGTTCAGTTGTCTTACTTTCATTTTGATTTGGTCACGCTTTTTTGTATATGGTGTTTCCAGTTTAGTTTACTGTCAATATATAATCCTAAGTACTTGGATTCTTTTTGAATGGTTACATCGTCTTCGTCAATATTTATATGGATTGGTGTCAATCTAGTCTTAGTAGTGTATACAACTTGTACTGTTTTGTTTTTGTTTATTTTAATATGCCACTTTCTAAGCCAGTCAAGTGTTTTATTAAAGTCTACTTGCAACATAGATGTTGCAGTATTTATGTTTTTATGAGCACTTAGGAGTGCGTCAGACTTCGTCTGAGTATTCAACTAAGAAGTATCTGTATCCTGTGATATATGATGTTAATAGATGTGCTATGTTTTGAGGGAATATATTGTTAAGTTTCCATTTGAGTCCTTTATGCCAAACCTTGTCAAAAGCTTTTTCCACGTCCAAGAAGAATCCAATACAAAATTTATTATCCTCAATGTCATTTAGAATTTTGTGCGTAACTCTATGCACTTGTTGTATCGTTGAGTGACTTCTTCGGAAGCCAAATTGGTGATTTGGAATGATGTGCCAACGTTCTAATAGTGGCAATAGTCTACTTCTTAATATCTTTTCGAAGATTTTTGAGATTACAGGGAGTAGACTGATTGGTCTATAAGACTCTGCTTTTGATACGTCTTTGCCTGGTTTCGGGATGGCAATAATCTCAGCTACTTTTCCAGACTCTCGGAAAATAGTTTAGTCTGAACATAGCGTTAAAGATGTTTCTTAGATATTCTATAGCTTTTACAGGTAGTTCTCTCAGGAGTTTCCCATTTATTTTGTCATATCCAGGGGACTTTTTTTCCTTTATGTCATTATTAATGCATTTTCTTATTTCTCCTATGGTGGTTTTTTCATGTTTTATATGTTCTGAACCTCTGCTAATATCTGTGTTCAGCTGTGGATCATCTGAGTTGGTGGCGATTTCTGTAAAATCCCTTTGGAAATAGTCCGCTAATACTTTAGCTTTGTCCAAGTTCGTCTTTGCCCATAACCCGTTTTCCATTTTTAAAGGAGACTGATGATTACTTTTATTTGTCCACCCTTTAGTAGCTTTCCATAAGGAGTAGTCCGTTTGACTCGTGGGTGTTAACCTTTTGAGATATGATGTTAATTGTTTATTTTTTAATAACTGAATCATTTTTTTAACCTCTTTAGTTGCCTGTTATATTGTCTTTTTGTCTCAGGAGATCTTGTGGTTGACCAGGTTTTCCGTAGCTTACATTTTTGATGTAATAGCCGTCGTAGTTGAGGTTGGGTGTAGAATGTCCAATTTTGCTGCTTCTTTTTTGGTGTCGATTGTATGACTGCTTTCATAATGGTGTCATTCAGGAATACTATCACTGACTCGATGTCCTCATATGATTTAAGAGGGATGTCGGTCATTAAATTAATGTCAATGTATTCCTTATAAGTATGACAGTCAGTTCTGTTGTTGTACAAAAGCCTGTTTGCATGTGTAGGCGTAGGCGAGTCATATATTAATTCTATAGGGTTGTGGTCTGACGAAAGTTCGAATCGTGATAAGATTTTACATTTCCGAATGTCAAAGTTCTTTGTGATGAAAAAATCTATCAAGTCAGGTGTTTTATTAGTGTCTGTTGGCCAATATGTTCGTTCGCCTGTACTCAAGTGTTTAGAGTTTGTGAACTGCATAGCGCTGAGGAGATTTTTGCCTTTTTTGTTCATTAGCCTCGATCCCCACGTAGTGTGTTTCGCGTTGTAATCACCGGCTGCAATGAAGCGTTGTCCAAGAGAGTTGAGGAAATTCTTATATTCTGTGTCTGTAATATTATGTTTTGGTGGGCTATATACAGCAGATATTGTGAGTGGTCCTACGGTTTATGGGTCATTTTTATAATGAAAATTTGTCCGTCCATTAGATGTTTGAAGTATTTATAGCTTCGAATATTGCGAGTAGTTCTCTACCATAGGTTTTTTCGGCATTTCTTAATTTTTTGGAAAAAAAACCCCAGCGGTTGCCTAATACCACTCGCTCGTTGCTCCAAAACTGCTCGGACCTGCTCCGAGCGCCAGGAGGTCTGATGCGTCACAGACTAATTGAAGTTCTGCGCAGGGCGATAGAAACCAAAGGAGGGTGGCGTCAGCCACACTACTTCTGAGATCTTCAGTACTTGTAGAGCGCGCCAAGATGTTCTTCGATAGAGCTTGACATGATGTGTATGTCATCTACCTAGCAATAAACGAAATCCGATCCCCGGAAAATGTTGTCCGTAAAGCGTTGGAAAGTCTGCGTCTCATTTCTCAATCCAAACGGTATGTACAGAAATTTGAAGAATCCGAACGGAGTACATAAAGCTGTCTGAATGACGCTCTCTGCCATAGGATTTTGATAATAAGCTTTTACCAGGTCGAATGACGAGAAAACATTTTTCCGTGTAACTGTTCGGTTAAATTGTGGATGTGGGTGATGGGGTAGGGGTTCGGTACCATTATCGGCTTAAGTTTTCGGTTATCACAACACGATCTCCAGTTTAAATCCTTCTTGGTCACCATGTACATAGGACTTGGTCAGGGGCTTGATGGACGACATATACCTTGCTCAATAATTTAATTGATCCCTTCCTTCGCTGCGGCAAGTTTTCCACAGGCTAAGCATCATGGTCGATCAGCAATGGGCGTACCATTCGTTTCGATGTAATGGCCTACTTGGTGTTGGTTGGAAATGTTGAGCGAAGGCTTTGTTACGTCAAGAAATTGGAGTAAGAGATCCTGAAATCTGGACGTACCTTATATAGTTGCAACTGATACTTGCTTCGACTGGGCCAGACATGCAGGTGTTGTGATACCAGTCCTTGAGTCGACTAGACGTTGGTTTTTTAGATCTATAATTAGCTGGAACTTCGTAAGGAAATGTGCTCCGAAGATGGGCGTGTGAACAACAGCGATGATGAAAGACCACGGAAATTTGCGGCAAAGATCCAAGTTTAGCTCTATGACGTACTTTCCGTAAGTGGGAATGACTGTCTGGTTGGCTGCATACAATACCAGATCAGCTTGCTTGGTCGTTTGATTAGCCAATGGTATGACTGAGACTACAGATCCGGAATCGATAAGAAATCGCATAATTGAAGTACAATCAGTGATATGTAGGCGGTATTCTGGAACGATACAACCGCTGACGATGTGTGCGTCGTCGCTGATCAGAACCTCAGGCGACGGCGTAGTTAGTTTAACTGTTGCGATCGGGCACAAGGTGGATGACACTTTTGAGCTTAGTCGCCAAATCTTAGATAATAGAAACACAGATTGTGTTGCCACATATTTGTCTGTGGGCCGGACTTTTCTACTCTTCTGTGGTTCACTTGATAAGCTGCGCGAGTGGCTGCGAGAGTGGTTGAACGAGCACAATACCAACTGGAGATATTTAACATCCTCATTAAGTGTTCGGAGAGAGCAAAGGAATAATCTTTTATAATTCTTTAGTCGAATCTCCGATGGTAACAACACTAACTGATGGTTCTTCCGTAGGCGAAGAACTTGATCCTATGCCGAAGGAGGCGTTGGTGGTGGTGTGACCTACTGTGCTGAGTCGCACCAAATTACTCTTTGCACTAAAACGGCTGCCTACCGCTGGGCGAACTTTAAAGGCGATCACCCCTATACTGATCTAACTGGCCCTTGTCGCACATCATATCAGTCGATGCTCAATGTAAGAAACCAGGGCATGAAACGCATTGCCAGTAGAAACAACTACAAAAACGATCGCCACACCCGTACCAACAACTACAAAAATAATAGCGTTGTTTATAGTAACCTCTTTGGGCAACCAAAACAATCGTCGTTAAACAGTTCCATAAACAGACAACAGTTAAATAACTCTACATTAAATGTCAAAACTAACAAAAACACTCAAAGTTAAAACAAGCTCACCTCAGCTATAGCAACAACGGAACGACCAGTCAAACGTCCCCCGACCTGCTCCCGCTAGACGATGTCAACACGCTCTTAAACGAACTCTTAGATAAGCTAAGCTGCTGCATGAATAAAAGAGAGCAGTTTAATATTATTACGCAGTTAGCTGTTAAATACGTTTACAATGATAAGTAATTTAAGAGACCACTTTAATGTCATGGCATGGAATGTGCGTGCCGTAAAGAGTAAAAGATTAGAACTTTTACACTTTTTATGCGAAAATCATGTAGATATCTGCCTTTCATGGGAAACTTGGTTGCGTATTAACCATAGGTTTAGTCTACCGGGATTCACAATTTATAGAAATGATAGGCGCAGTACTAGGGTAGGAGACGTAGCCATTATTATCAAAAACGAAATCAAGCACAAACATATAGTTGAACTACATACTCATTTAATAGTAAATATTGGTATAGAGCTAGAAACGGTTACAGGTAACACTTTTAAGATTTTTTCTATTTACTTTCCTGGCTTAACTGCGAAATGTTTGCAAAACTCCTGTAAACAATTTATTAACACTAGACACAAGAAAGAAGCTTTTCCCGCAGACTTGCTTAAGTTTCAACGCATTGAGGGCACCTACATACTTGGCGGAGAAATATCTCAGAGCCAATTGCTGGGGCAACACTTTATATGAGCTTTCAATGCAGAGAATATTTTGCATTGTCCACTCTAGAGATCCCTCCTTTATTCCAGCGAGCCTTAATCTAAGCACTCCACACTTGATATTTTCATTGCTGGTTCTCCCAACTTGCTTACCGAACCAGTACTTCTCGATCAACTCTCTTCCGACCACTTACCAATTACTTCCAAAGTTGGTTTTTCCATAAATAATTCTATTACCAAATTATATCAATTCTTATAAGCAAACTGGAGGCAGTACAAGCGGATTATTAACCAACGCTTTCAAGAAATAACAACTCTCAATTCTAGCACAACACCCACTGCTGATGACATAGATTTCACAGTAGATCTCATGACGTCCATTGAATGTGACGCAATAAACCTAACTGTTCCCAAAACTGAAAAGAACGTCAACTTTATGCCCACCATCCCCGATAACATTAAGCAGCTCATCAAAATAAGGAACCTGGTTCAAAAGCACTGGATACGTTCTAGGCTACTCATCTTTAAAGCCAAATTAAATTATATCAATCGAGAAGTAAAATCTGCAATGTTTGCTCACAACAATGCCAACTGGAACAAGAAATTATCAAGTCTGGACACCAATTCCCAACCTTTTTGGAAAACCACCGAATTAATAAAGAATAAAAAGCATTTCGTTGCAATAACAACAACTCAGTCACTCCTCAGTCAACTGATGAACTTACGAACCGTGAAGAAATTACGAGTGCGGATGTTAAACACGTTGTTCGTTCCCTTAAAACCAAAAAGTCCCCAGGCCCGGATAATATACCCAATATCTGTGAAAAATTTGTCCCCAACGCAGTTTCAAATTATTGGCTTGCGTTTTCAACAAGGGTCTGTCCATCTGCTATTTTCCACGCAAATGAAAAACTGCTAAAATAGTAGCAATACCAAATCTAGGCTAACCCCCTGATAATCCCGAAAATTAATGCCCTATCAGCTTAATGTGCGAGTTCTCAAAATTGTTCGAGCTTATTTTAAAAGCTAAGCTAAAATAATTATATCGAAATAAGAAATATATTTCCGCCAAATCAGTTTAGTTTTAGAGCAACACGTAGCCCTATTCATCCGTTAATGAAGATTAACCTTTAAGCCTTTTGTCAAAGAAGAGCTAAACTGTAAAAAATCTGTTTGTCTGATTGCTTTAGATGTGGAAGCTGCTTTTGACACTATGTGGACCAAGGGCCTACTTTATAAGCTAAAGAACTCTGGCGACTCTCACACATAGTTAACAGCATCTTATCCGTTAGATATTTCTGGGTTGAAATGGACGGTGTTATATCTAAAAACAAATTAATCACTTCAGTTAATAGCAAGAGTTTCATGAAAATTATTGGTAAGTTGGCGTTTAAAAAGCTTCCAGTTTGCTTTAGCGAAATTTAGGAATGTTTTATTTTGTAGGTGGACGTTAGAAATGACATTCACGAATACTGGTAGAAAACCTGTTTCGTGAGTTAGAAAGGAAAATATCCAGAGTAGAGGGATTTGCTTTATTAGAGGATGGGATATAAGTGGGATCATTGGGATATATAACAGCAAAATTTTCAGTCAAGGACAGCTCGTATAGAGTGTTTCCCCAACAGTAACCTCAGTTCCATCGCCTGTTTCGACAGTTGAGATCGCCTGCAATCCAGGCGATCTAAATTGGCCAGTGGTTCCGTCCAATTTAGTTAAAAGTCTGATTTGAACATGGCTTTTGGTGAGAGCGATGCTTTGGTAAACTAAAATTTTTGAGACAGCAAGCATTGTCACCAGATAAGTAAACGGAAAATTACTTAAGTGGATTATTATTGTCAAGAAAAATGTTTTTAACTAAGTGGGTGTCTGCATTGGGAATTTGTCTGTGTTTAAGTTTGGTGTTTATAACAATTGGTACTCCACCTCCTCTGCCGATAGAGCGGTCATTTCTATAAACGGAGTAACTGGGATATGCAAAGGTATCGCTGTGGCTTAGCCAGGTTTCACTAACTAAACTAGTACATACATTCTGTTTCGAATGGCACGAGAATTCCTTGCCATAATATTAGGAGGATTTGCTTTATTATTTGTTAGTGTAGACATACTTAATAGCTAATTGTGCGATTACATTATGTTCTTCTTTTTTAGCACAGTTACTTCGTTTTGTTATAAGTTTCATTGTTAGATCATTAATTTCATCCAGTGTAAAAAGATTAGGTGAGCTTGTTGTTTTTGCAGAGTCATGTGCAGGCGTATGCTTACCAACAAGAGCATGTCTGTCTTAGGCCAGCAGGTTGACTTTGAGCGTTGTAGTTGAGACAATGTGAACTATCATTGTAGCGGCTGTCGTTGTTATGGTTGCTGTCACTGCTGTTATTGTAACCGTGAGAGACGTTGTTGCTGGTTAGGCTTCGTCGTAGCGTAGATCTTGGAATGCTCTTTCCATAGATGCCGTTTTAGTTTCTGGCGTTGGTATTGTTTGATCGAGTATACTTGTCGTCGTAGTTACTAGAGATGTGTTTATTTTTGCTGACTTTCTTATGCAGTAACGTCTGGTAAGAAATTCGACATGGACATGATAGGTCAACTGAAGAGTGTTCGCCCTTGCCGTTAGCGCACACAACTTTGGAGGGCTTGTGCAAGTGTTGGTGTGGTGGTTACCAACACAAAGGACGCAATTTTTGACGTTGCACCGACTTGATCCATGTCCAAATAGCTGGCATTTATAGTATTGGGTCAGTTTATTTGGTAGTTTGGATTTGTATCCCCAACGTACTAGAGTACGTGTGTGTTTTAAACAAGCAAAGTCTTTTTAAGTTGCTGCAGGGTTATTGACTTGTTTTCGAAGTAGACTACATAGAGCAGTATTTCGTAACCTCCTCTAGTCTTTTTATGTACTGTTTTTACATCTACACATTTCAAACCTGAGTTATTCAGCATTTTTTTTAACCCATTGTTAGGAATTTTTTCCAAACCAAAGAGTACCGCTTTGTATGGTTGGTGCTTTTAGTTTCGTACGAGTAAAACTAGCAATTTTGGTTTTTTAGTTCATTGCAAGCAACATGATAAGCTGTCGTGCTGTTCAGGAATATTTTTATTCTAATAGATATCATTTTAATGAGGTAGTCATAAATATTTAGACCTTTTAAGAGTTCATGAATAAATTTACAGCTCTTTTTAGGAGAGTAGTAGAAGCAATAAGTTCCTTGTTGTTGGTTTCTTCAACCGGTTCCTCATCGGATGAATCACCTGTTGCCATCTCATTTTCCATTTCGTCCGTTAATGTTTGTAGTGGACGAAAGTAGTTTACTTAATTATTTTTTATTTCACCAGCATTCTTTTTGACAGCTTTGGGGACTTTATTCAATCCAGCAGTCAGGCATTTTTTGTTGTAATGGCAGCGAAGCATTACTACAAACAGCCCGTGAATTCCTTATTGATCTGTTATTAGTATTCTCTTAATTGGAATACCGAAGAGCGACAATGGTGTTGTTGTGACATTGTGCTCAAGACAAACGAAATGATCAAAATTCAAAAAATATTAACAAAGCCGATCGCAATGAGAGTTGCTTAAACAATGAATTTATTTTATATATATTTTGTTTTTATATCTATTTACTTCATCTTCTGTTTTCTTCTTCTTCTTTCTTATATATATATATATATTTAAAAAAATTAATATAAAAAAAAACAACACGGACAAAACTTCTAACCGATTTCAATGAACTTTTGGAGGAGTATGTACCGTTGGTTTCAGCTGGAGAGATAGGACAGCTCTGGATCCGATAGGTGGCGCCGGTGTCGAAATACAGGCAGTCTTTGAAAATTTTTTTGACATATTTTCTTTTTGCGGAAAATATACTCAACCGATTTTCATAACTTTTGGAACGAAGTTTGTTTACACGGCTTGTGGTAGGAGTCAAATGACAGAAAAGTAACGAGAAAAGCATAACGTTTTTGTTGTTGTATTTTGTTGTACTTTTTGCTGCTGTTTGATTTTGCTTTTCTTTCTCATGCAAAAGAGGAGAATTGCAATGGCAATAAAAACAAAACAACTGTCCGCAATTTCAAGCGTTCGCGTTTGCGCAGAGAAAGAAAGCGAATTTCATTAACCCTAGACACATAACCGTCTCCCGCTCTAACCGTACGACGATTCGATGAACATTGTAAGGCTATTTATTTTAATGTATCAATGTAACTTTTGGGCTTGTTTATTGCAGATATATGTGGAATAGCAGTTATTCTATGAAATAACCAAATTAATTTATTATTTCTAAAGTTATATTTATTTTATAACACTTTTATTAAGGCAGTAGTTAAGAGAAGTACATATATAAAAACTAAAAATAAATATAACAAAAAAACCATCGTTTTTTCTTTGGCGAATCTAAATTATAATATTTAGAAAATATTTAAAAAACGAATTCATTAAGCACATTTTATGCAAAATTAGAATTATAATAACAACAAAAAACAGCCATTTCTTCTTTGTCATACCTATGTTATAATACTATACCTATTTAGAAAACATATAAAAAGCTAATTTTTGAACCACATTTTTTTCTAGTTGGACGTGCGGGTACACTAAAGTTAATCATTCTAAGTAAGAAAGGTGAGTTAATACTACCATAAATGAGGTTATACATAAAAGTTACACCAATGACCGTTCTACGACTAGACAAGGTAGGGAGGTTGATCAATTTGAGACGACACCGATAAGATGGTAGGCAAGCATTAGGATCCCAGTGCAAGTTTTTGAGAGCAAAAAGTAGAAATTGCTTTTGCACCGACTCAATACGATCAATATACATCTGATATTGAGGATCCCAGACACAAGACGCATAGTCCAGAATAGGTCTTACTAGTGAAGTGTATAGTACTTTGGTAGTATACGGATCATCAAATTCCTTAGACCAGCGTTTAATATAGCCAAGGATACCTCTAGCTTTAGAGACCGAAGTGGAAATGTGGGTACCGAAATGCAACTTCGAGTCCATCAAAATACCAAGGTCGTTAAACTGGGAAATACGATCTAAACTATTTGAGTCAATGTAATAAGAATTTGAAATAAGGGCTCCGCGAGAAAAGGACATAACTTTGCATTTATTAGTATTGAGGATTAAATAGTTTTTGGAACACCAACGAGGTAAAGAGTCAATGTCACTCTCAAGGAAAATCCCGTGAGAAGGGTTATTAAGGCGGAAACATAGTTTAACATCATCTGCGTACATTAAAATCTGAGAGTGTTTGATGAGGGTAGGTAGATCATTAATAAATATGTTGAAAAGCAAAGGCCCCAAATGACTGCCTTGGGGAACACCTGATGTTACCTTTAAAGACTTAGATATTGAAGACTTAAAAAGTACCCTTTGAGTGCGATGATCTAGGTAAGATGCCAGCCATCGGATCAATGGAGAAGGGAAACCAAAAGCTTTGAGTTTGGTTATGAGCAACTCATGCGATACAGTATCGAAAGCTTTACTGAAGTCGGTGTAGATAACATCAGTTTGGCTACCTACCGAAAAGTTGTGATTGACAATAGAGGTAAATTCCAACAGATTGGTTACCGTTGAACGGTTCTTTACAAAACCATGCTGAGACGTACTCAACAATGGGCGAATATAAAACTGTAATTGATCAGTGATAATCTGCTCAAACAACTTAGGAATTGCACACAGCTTGGCAATACCTCTGTAGTTCGATATATCTGACTTACTACCCTTTTTGAATAAGGGAAATATGTAGGATTCTTTCCAACCACTTGGCATAGATGAAGTAATAAGGGATAAATTAAATAAGGTATAAAGGGGAATATATAAGTTGTCAGCACAGCTTTTTAAGATACAACTAGGAATATTATCCGGACCAGGAGAAAAAGAAGGTTTAACCAATTTTAGATATCGTAAAATAATACTGCCGTCAATAAACGGCATATTGAAGTGATTAAATTCTTCAATTTTGTAAGGGTAAGGAGAACTATTTAAAACAGGCACTATTAGAGTAGATGCCCTGGAAAAATTTAGCAAAAAGGTTCGCAATCCCATCATCAGAGCTACTTGCAACTCCATCAAACTCCATACTAGTTGGAAATAACTCTGATTTGTTTTTGATTTTGATGAATTTAAAAAAATTTTTGGGATCTCGTTTAATATTTACTTTTACTTTGCACAAATATCTACTATAGCAAGATTGATTAAAAATGTTGAATTTACTACGAGCCGCGGCACAACTCGCATAATCAGTTGCGGAACAAGAGCGTTTAAATTTTTTAAATAACCGATTTCTAATATTTTTTAGACGGACCAAATTTATACAAAACCAAGGCGGACGCTTAGAATCATCGGTAACATGGCAGGCACACATTTATTGATATAATCCAGCATAGTCGTGTTGAAAAACCGCACGGCAGTATCAATATCAGAAGAAGAACTTAATATTGACCAATCCGAGGAAGCAAGCAATCAGTTGAGACGATTGAAATTAGTATGTTTAAAATTAAAAGCTTTTCTTGGCTTAGCACAAGTTGAGTCAGATGCAGACAGAAGTTGGTTAAGAGTTAGTGTCACCTCAAGAGTGGGGTGATAGGTATCTTCTGGATTGCGTTGGCATGGTAGGAATTTCCAGATTCGGATTTTTAGCTAGAGCTCTACTAGTTGCGAATGCATATTTTTCATACAATTACGTCGCTTCATCACTTTTTGACCCTGTACTAAGGCACTGTGGCAGTAAATTGTGTAGCTACTGATAAATGATATACTTATCGTTCCATAGAAAATGCACAAGGGGAAATCGATTAGCTTTTCTGCTGCATGATATTATTGAGCACATTTGTTCACACCACTCTTTGAACTATTATAGAATTAAATCATACGTCGCTTCTGTATTTCGGGATTGAGTGAGGCCGTTCATTACAAGATGAAATCACCTTGAAAGTTTGTAGGAAAGAAGTCTAATGGGTTCATAATATATAGACATCGATGTATTAACCTTTCTGGTTGTATTGACGAGGCCGGTTGGATTTTTCTGTTTCTTATTCCTCAATTCTTCAGAGATTGTATTAGATCGTAATATTCTAACAATTGTTAGTGTGTAAGGTTGCTTCAGTAACTATTTTGCAAGTGGTCTGATGTGAACCAATCCTATATGGTAACATTTCTATTCGTGACATGTACACTGCGAGTAAGTTCCATTACGAAATACTCTCCCAAAGGCACCTCCTTTTCCGAGATATGTCATACCGTCCACCATATAGATTGTCCCACTGTCACATAGTTAGTTAGTTAGTTTCCAACAGTAACAAACGCGCTATATCTTCGCCAATTAGGAATCGTCGTGAAGTCATAATAAAAACTGAGAGAAAGAAAACACATAATCCACAAGTAACATACATACACAAACCCTAAGCATTCACTAGGCTCATATCTCGAAAAATACGAAAGAACGGAAAAGGCAAAACAACGTTTGCTATGTCAGCTTAGTTCTTAGCCTGACTGGGTCATGTAAAAATAATGAATTTTATTTTAATACTTATAATATAGAATAATATATTGATATATATATTTATATATATATATAATAATATAATATATTCAAAAGAGTAAGATACAGCTTTTTTAGGTGCAAAAGGAAATAATCATTCTATTGAAGAAATACATATATATATATATATATATATATATATATATATAGAGCTGAAAGCCTGAAGCTAGTGCCCTAGTTAAGTAGGATAAAATGTATTTGTAATTCTTTCTAATTATAAATAAATAAAAAAATTTTAAATGTATATATAGCTTATTGTAAGACCCTGGAAATTGCTTGGGCCACTTACTCTCATGCTGGATGAAGCGTAGTGTGACTGTAAGTTTGGCATAGCAGAGAGTTCGAAAAGGTTGTTGTTTTTGTGACACTTATTTTTTCGATTTACAAGATGTTTTTGTTCATCGTTCTCTTTCCTAAAAGTGTCAAATATGAAGCACGGTACGGTCATGCAGCGTCGGTGGAGGCGTGTTCACCTTTACAGTTTGCTCAGAGAAATTTGCCTGTTTTATTACATGTAGATGTTAAATGACTTCCAGCACAAGATGAATTTACGTTGCAATTATTCGACCCATAACCAAACAGTTGGCAGTTGTAACATTGAAGCTCAAATAAGCTATAGAGATGCTCTCACTGGTACTCAACAAAATCTGCCTTCTGCAAAAACTCCTTCCGATCTCTTCTCATAAGATGAACTAATTTGCTCACGACTGAGCTTATCGAAAAGCTCAGCAGATGTTCTATCAAGAGCGAACAAATTAATGTTGTCACCCAACTTGCATTTAAATTCGTTTATGGAAACAAGTAGTTTAAATACGCTAAAGACTTTGGCATGGAATTGTCGTGCCATTAAAAATAAGAGATCTGAACTCTTAAATTATCTTAAAATTAATAAAATTGACATTTGCCTAGAATGCAAGACATGGCTTTCATCTGATGACCGCTTTCTCATACCGCCGATAGCAATCGTTGAGTCTTTATTTTCCGATACCGTGAAACCCAAGTATTTGAATTCACTTACGTCCCAAAAACATAATTGCCGATTATCAAGTCATTACGAGTTATGTTTTGCGATGATCGAATCATATATTTTGTTTTGTCTGCATTGATATTAGGTCCTAAGGGTTTAGCTCTTTTTTCAAACTGCTTCATTTTGAGAATCAGAACATTTTCTCTTTTGGCCATTATGAGCACATCATTTGCATAAGTACATATTTGGAAATCTCTGTTGAAGATGTATCCATTTGAATTTATCTCCGTAATAACCGTAAAGGCATTAGATTAAATATTAGAGCAGACAGAGCATCTCTTTGTTTCACTCCGGACAATACTTTGAAAGACTCAGATACTTCACCTTGAACTAGTACTTTACTGGTCGTGTTTTCTAAAGTGCAGACAACTAGTTCTATTAGTTTCAATGGAATACCAAGCATTTGCAGACAGAATTTTATTTGTTTTCTATCTATACTATCGAAAGCCTGCTTAAAGTCCACAAAAAGGCAGAAAAGGTCTATATTGTGTTCATAAAACTTCTCAAATATTTAGTTTACCACAAAACCTTGGTCGACAGCTGATCTGTCGCTTCTGAAACCACATTGATACTCATCCGTTATTTCTTCGGCATAGACATTTATTCTTTGGTATGTAATGTTGGTAAATACCTTATAGCCAGTATTGAGTAGGGATATACCTCTATAGCTTTGGCATTCAGCCTTATGGCCTTTTTTGTGTATATGTACTATTACGCTGTTTAACCATTCATTTATTATTTTATTTTGTTTGTACGCCATATACTTGAGTATGCATTTCATTGTTCAGAGCCTGTCTACCATATTTTAGTAATTCCGCAGTATCCCATCTTCTTCTGCTCTCACCTCTTCCAATATTTGTTCTTCGACATAGGCTTCAGCTGTATATGTTTGATGTTTCTCGTCATCAATATATTCATCCGTGTATCGGTTAAGTAGCTCAGAGGATTGCTCTTTCCATCTTTCCATCTATCCATTATTTGCCTTCTATCACTAATTTTCGAACCATATTTGCCCTACATATATTGGTTCTTGGCTGGAAGGCTTTGGTTTGCCTATTTATATTCTGGTACATGGCCTTAATATTATTCTCAGAAAAATCCTGCTCAATTTGCGCAACTTGTTAGTTCGTAAACACCTTTCTCTTCTTTCTTATGAGTTTCTAAGCTTCTTTCCTCTTTTCTTGGTAATTTTCATAGTTTGCTTTAGTGGCTCTCTCAGTATATTTTCTTGTTGCTTCTTGTTTTATCATATTTACTTTTCTGCAGCCTTCCTCATACTACTCATTCGTCACTGGTATTTCCTCGACGATCATAACCTTTGCGATATTTATGACTACATCCTTTATTTTATTCCAGTGTTCATCAATATTCAAAACGCTTCCTGCGGCAAGGGTGACATCACTTCTTATACTCTCTACTGTGTTTTTATATTTAGTTATCAGTGCAATATTTTTATTAATGCCTTCTACATTAAATTTTAATTTCTTATAACCTTTACAGTCATTTACTTTTGATATTCGTTGGCGTATTTTAGACATCAGGAGATAGTGGTCGGAATCACAACAAGAACCTCTATATGAACGCACATCTAAAACCGATGTGGTATGCCTCTTTTCTATAAGTACATGGTCAGTTTGGTTAGCCGCATTACTGCCTGGTATTCTTCATGTCTGGAGATGAATCCGTTTATGTCTATGGCTGTTGCTACTTATAAATAGACCATGTGAGGATGCAAAGTGGCATAGGCGTATTCCATTGTCATTTGTGTTATCATGTAGTGAAAATTTTCCTGCAACATCTCTGATTATGCTTTCCTCCTTTCCAACCTTTGCATTAAAGTCGCCAATTAAAAGCGAAACATCGTGTTTACTAATTTTGCTAAATAGCTCTTCGAGGTCATCTTAACATTTATCTTTAATATTGTCAGTACATTCATCGGTCGGTTCGTATGCATTTACAAAGGAAATATTTTGGAATTTCCCCTTCAGTCTTAGGTAGCATAATCGATCGTTGATAGGGAGAAAAGTCATTAGACTTTTCCTTGTTTTACTATCGTTGTAAAAACCCGTTCCCCTTTGGCCGTCGGACTCCTAACCACTGTAGACTATCGAAAAAGCTTTGTTTCTTACTCTCCGCTTTCTCTCCATCTTATTTCTTGCATTGCGCAAATATTCAGTTGGTATCTCATTAACTCATCTGCTATCTCTGTCATGTTTCCCGTCTGCAGCATAGTCAATATATTCCAGGTACCAATTTTCAAATCGTAGTCCTTTAAACGTTGCGTTGGTCGACATCGAAATTCGTTTCTCATCCGAGGCTGTTGTTGATTTATCATGACTAGTTGCTTTAACTGGGCATCTGGGCATCTCACCTCATATCATTAGTTCCCAGTACTTCCTCCAAAGACTTCCTCTACACTGTAGAAGTCTGTTTGGTCTCCATACCAGGTTAACAGCGTCACCATTAGAAGGCGATATGAGGGGATTGGAAAAAGAGGTGTGAGGCATCACGGCATCCCTCGATCCGCCATTAAGTTACATATTTTTCCCTTTATGACGCCGGACAAGTTATTTACTATTGGAAAGTTTTTTATCCACAAAGTCAAATTCTCCACCCTTTATCTGTTTCTTACAAACTCACCAATTCACTTTGCGCTACCTATCACATTAATCATCTGATCACTTTCCAGTTTTTTGCAAGGAGGCCAAGGGCTTCAGTTCGAACCTACCAAATTTTGTTTTGGAACTCATTAAAACCTGGAATATGTTTCAAAGACAGTGGATCAGAACTAGGCTACCCATTTCCAAAGCCCAAATAAATTTGTTTAACCGACAGATAAAAGGGAATCTGTTTGAGCACAATATCTCTTGTGTGAATAACAAACTAACAAAATTGGATATAAATTCAAAAACCTTCTGGAATCTCACAAGAGTCATTAACAACAAACAGCAATATATCCCTAGTTTCAGTCACAATAATAAAACGTTTGTAACAAGAAAGGAATAGGCTAATATCCTAGCGAGCACCTCCGAAGCGAAGCGCCACTTAATTGAATCTCTGCCTGATGTTCAAACAAACGCGCTAGTTGACAGGTCTATAATAATAACCTTGAATCTACTATGGATAAAAACGCTCATGCCATAACTACTGATGAAGTTAAGCTAGTTAAGATCTCGGCCCAGATCGAATACAAAATGCTTATATTAAATTAAAAATCTACCCACAGCCACACTCAATTTCCTCTCACGGATATTCAATTTATATATCCAACTAAGCTATTTTTCAATGAAGTAGAAAACTGCAAACATTATCACAATCCATAAACCAGGGAAACCTCCGGATTCCCCTATTAACTATTAGTTTACTTAGTGGCTTCGCGGGTTATAAATAACATATTAAATCTTCATTTAACTGAAAACAGCATATTACCACCTAATCAATTTGCTTTTAGATCCCAATTAAGTTCTATCCACCCCTTGGAAATTTTAACCAACTTCGTAAGAGAGAAATTTAATTGTGAAAAATCAGTTGGACTAGTAACCCTGGATGAAGAAGCGCCCTTTGACACAGTATGGCATAAGAGATTAATCCACAAACTAATAAAAGTTCAAGCACCAACTTACTTAACAGAGATAAGACAAAGCTTTTTGACGGATCGTTTCTTCAGAGTTGTCATAGGTGGCACATTCTCTCATATTGGACACTCTATTTCGGAATGCCGGAAAAATGAGCGCCATTTTCTTCACAAGGAAACGCATAGAGTGCCATCTTCCCAGCTACTCATTGGAACTAAAAAATGAACAGATCCCATGGGTAAATGCTATTAGATATCTTGGAGTTCATCTGGATAAAAAACTTTGCTTCAACGTGTTTATTGGAAAAGCCATTGAAAAAATTAATAAAACTATCCATATCCTGTATCCCTTCATTAACCGCAGATCCGAGTTACCAATTAGAAACAAGCTTTTGATTTACAGAACAATATTCGCACCTATTCTTATATACGGTTCTGAAGATTGAGGTGTGTGTCTAAAAACGTACAGAAACAAACTATAATTATCTCAAACTAAACTACTCAAAATGATTCTCAACGTTCTATTATTCAACATCCATACTGCATCTTGAAACGAACGTCCAAATGATTCATCATCAAAAACAAATTTTAACATTAAGAATTCTCATATTGCACAATGATAGTGCTATTCAGTAATTAATTTACTATTTATTTGTTAATACTGTTAAGTACTGAATCCTTCCTAGATAAGTTAAAATTGTTTAAGGTTTTTCTAATTTTTCCTTAATATCCATTAGATATTTGAAACAAGATTTAAACAAATCCCCATATATAAATAATTGTACATTAGATAAGTATAACCTATAACTTACTAAACTCTGTAAATATAATGCAAAATCACCAGCTTTAGTGGAACTTGTAAATCTTTAGGGAATAAAGCTTTCATTTATTCATTCGTTCATTCATTCATATATATATATATATACATATGTATACAAGAAGTAGTAGCCCTGTAACGGCTGACGATTCACTGGTTACGACTCAACAGCTGATCATTCGCAACAACAGCGGGTGAGTCGTCGGAGACACAAGCAGTCGTAATAAAGTCGTGCACCAGTCGTCGTCTTGAGCAGTTGTAAGAGTAGCGTCGAAAAAGAATAGACGCGAACAGCTGCAGAAAAGGAGTGTCCGTCAGCCGAACTGTTAAACATTATAAAACATTACTAGAGGGAATTGTCAAACGTTGTTAAATATTATTACATTGAATTGTAAAACCTTATCAAACATTGTTACTGTTAGCATCAGTTAATTGATTAATTGTTATTGTTGTTTTAAAACTATAAAATGTGTTGTACTCTCTTTTGTTAAAATACATTACATTCGTACGTAAATTTTCAAGCCATACACACGCATTTCGGCGCGTTTTGTTTTTCGTAAGTCAATAATTTCGTGGGCTTGTCAATCAGCGGTCAGAAAAACGCTTGCTGTCCCCAAAACATTGACGACCCCGACGTGATATTGGTAAAACTATTGAAGCAAATATGTCTACATACTAAATATTTGGCTACAGATATAAACATCATCAGCCTCTAACAAATAAGCATGCAATATTAAACTAAGATAAGATTTAATTTAGAATTCAATACCCAAAATGATATAGACAATTGAACCAAAAATGTAGGTTAAAAGTTTAGAAAGAAAATTTCAGAGTTTAGAACATCAGATCGAAGCAAAGTCTCAACGAAAACAATAATGTCAGAACTGAAAGAAAAACTTCTAAGATAAAATTAAGAAAATTTACATTTTAGCCCTCTAACATTTTGCAAATGTAGTGTTAGTTTTTTGGAGCATTGGAAGAAGCAGAAGATGAATCTGAAGCAGTGACTGGTAAGGTAACCTGCAAAGGCCTAGTTTTTTTCCTAGGAATAAACTCATGGATCACCATATGGAAAGGCCAGAATTTAGTATCACAAATGACAGGAAATACTTCCATAGTAACTGAAAGCTTGATAGAAGAGCCTTCTCTAGGGCTAGAAAAATTTAACTTATGAATATTAATATTCGAAAGGTTGCATGCTTTTGATGATATATAGCGTGCAACGTCGTCACAGATTGCCTCCTTATCCAACCTAGAAATAAAAACATGTTTACGAGGATGCAGCACCTTCAAACTACATGGCAATGGAGTAGAGGCAGTGTTAGACTACGAAGAACTCTTAGGGGGAGGAAAAGTACAGCACGAGCTAGAGACTTTTGTAGAAGATGTAGCAGAAGTTACAGAAGTAGGACAGGGAATAGATGAAGATAAACAAATAGTGGAAGGAAAGTTGAAATCGACAGATGAAGAAATAGTAGAGGGGGTAATGATAGAAGGAGCTACTGGATTTGGTACGAGATGGTACGATTTGGTAGATATAGAAGAAAGTATAGAAAAATAAGTGGGCAAAGGCTGGGAAGAAGGAGAAAAAGTTGGAGATGTTGAAGCTCAAGTCACAGTACTAGAACATGGAATAGAGGAAGATGAACAAGTAGTGGGGGGAAAGTTGAAAGCAACAGATAAAGTAGTAGTAGAGGGGATAATGGTTGAAGGAGCTTCTGGAATTAGAGGGGAATGGGACATCCGCACAGCAGCGGCTCAGGTGCTACAAGGTGCATTGGCTGCAGCAGCATTCAGTTACACTGTCCACCTTTGTTGCCGCCCAAGCTCATTGGAGATTCGTACATATGCATGATAATCCTGTACATGTTGTCTCTCGTGGCTGTTCAATTAACGATTTGCAGAATCGTTTACTGGGCCTAAGTTTTTGCGTTAAGCATTCGTTTTCGATTTTGGATAGTTAATGCCAGAGGCGTGGCCCGACGCATAGTACGGTCATGTACACATTGTGTACGCTATCGACCAAGGCTTCAGCAACAAATTATGGGCGAACTGCCAGTGGAACGTTTGGCAGTTTCTAGGCCATTTTCTCGCTGCGGTGTTGACTTTTGTGGACTGATCAACACGAACCATCCTATACGAGGAAGGGGACCATACAAAACGTACATTGCCATATTCATTTGTTTCGCCAGTAAAGCTGTACACATTGAAGTGGTGTCAAATTTTTCCACGGATGCATTCTGAACGAAATTGTGGCACGTCGGGGTTTACCATCAGACATCTATTGCGCAACGAATTTGGTAGGAGACTCAATTAAATTACGTGAATTTAAGTCGTTTATATTTAATAAAGAAACTCAAGAAGCAATTCATACATATTGTAGCTCAGAATTTATTAATTTTCATTTTATTCTACCCAGGGCACCACATTTCGGCAGTCTTTGGGAGGCAGCTGTGGAAAGTGCAGAAGGCTTGCTGATTCGCTCTTTGATGAACACAAGATTTACATTTGAAGAATTATCCACAGTTATCACTGAGATTGAAGCCATTCTTAACTCGCGTCCGCTATTATCTTCTTATCCAACCGACTTGGAGGCTCTAACTGTCGGACACTTTTTGATTGGCGAATCATTGCGTGCAATTCCGGAGTGAACTGTAGTTAAAGAAATAACAAACAGTCCAGCTCATTTCTAGGCTATAACAGCTGTAAAACAAAATTTTTGGCATCGCTGGTCCACCGAATATAATAACGAGCTACGCACTCGAACCAAGTGGGCTTCAACTTCAACAGACCTGTCCGTGGGAACGATGGCGATCATACACGATTACAACCTAGCGCCGTGCCCTGATGTTGGAGAATATGGGATTGACAACACGAACGCCAAGCAGCCAGGTAAATTCTAAAAAATTACCACCTAAGAAATCGTCCATGGCCACAAGTTCTACTAGGCGATGCGCGTTTTGTCAGGCCGATCATTCCATCGTAATTTGTCCACTGTTTCAATATTTATCGCCATCACTTCACTTCAAAGAGACCAAAAGGCTAAAGTTATGCATCATTTGTTTGGCAAGAGCTATTTCGTAAAAGACTGCAAGATAAATTGCTACAGGTCGTGTTCTGCCAGGCACCATTCATTGCTTCACTTAAATCAGCAAGTTCAAGAAAGAATAGAAAGCCCGGTTGGCCCCGAAGTTAAAAGCGCTCTTGTCATTGACTCCAAGCCTGCTACATTGCTTAGCAGCAACCATGACACTAATACGAATACATTCTCGCTACTGTTGTGGTCATGGTCAAAGGTCGGAGTGGAATTTTGTTTCTATGTAGAGCATTGCTTGACTCTGCTTCGCAACTTCATTGCGTAACAGCGTGCCTAGCTAATCGGTTGCAAGTCAAAAAAGGCAAATCAAAAACTATTACTTCGGGCTTCGGTCAGTCGGACATAATTGCGAAAGAGGACATTGATAGCATTGCAATCAGCCGATGGAAATTACAGTACTTCTTTTTCAGCTGTCGTCGTGCCTACAATCATTTCTAATCAACCTCAAGCAAACTTGTCATCTTTTCAGTGGAATATACCAGCGAATATCACCCCATCGACGCCGCGTTCGATCGGCCGAAGGGAATCGACATGCTTATCGGTGTGTGCTTATTCTTCGACCTGTTGTGCGTGGGACAGCTGCGACTAGGTCCAACTATGCCAACTCATCAGAAAACCAAGTTAGGTTGGATCGCTTCTGGAAATGTTAGTCGTCCAGTGAAGCAAGTTTCTTATTGCGCAGTTGCCCGTGCTGATTGGTTGGATCATGATTCTGATTCTGCTTTACACTAGATAGTGAAGCGCTTTTGGGAGGTTGAAGGACACACTCAACTGGGCATCAAGAGATCGAAGGAAGACTTAGATTGCGAGAAGCATTCTGTTATTAGCTTTTGCCGATTGGATACTGTCTAGTATACCGTCCGGTTGCCAATAAAGGTTGACTTGAGTGCTCTAAGTGATTGGTAAGCACGAGCAGTAAATCAGCTGAGGACATTAAAGAAAAAAATTCGTTAAACAGCCTCAATTGAAGCAAGAATATTCAGCATTCATTAAAGAATACAGCGACCTTAAGCACATGACGCTAATTAACTCGGTTCCACCTGGCATAGAATCTTATTTATTACCGCATCACTGCGTTTTGAAAGCTGACAGCACTACGACTAAATTGCGTGTGGTATTTGACGCGTCAGCCACAACGTCTACAGGTTATTCACTGAGCGATATGCTGATGGCAGATCCCGTAATACAGCCGAACTTAATTGAGACACTTTTGCGCTTTCGATCGCACACGATTGCCATCACCTCGAACATATGAAAGATGTATCGCTGTGTGCGGATGGAAAAGCCGGATTCTTTTTTGGAGTATATCGTATGGCGGGAGCATCCTGATGACCTATTACAAATTTATCGATTGGACACCGTGACCTATGGTACAAAGCCGGCGGCATTTTTGGCCAATCGGGCGATGCGGCCGCCAGCTATGGGCGAAGCAGATGACTTTCCTCTTGGCTGGAAGATAGTATTTCGTGACTTCTATGTTGACAATCTCATCTCGGGTGGAAGTACGGAAGACGAAGTTTTAGAAGTGATATCGCAAACAAATGATATGGGACCCAAAGAGGATAATTTTCTGCTTTCGTTGTCTTCAATTGCTGTTGCCGATCGTGTTACCAGACGCCAAATTTTGGATGCCGTGGCAAGGATTTACGACCCACTTGGACTAATAGGCCCAGTCATTTTGAAAGCTAAGGTGTTTCTTCAGTCGCTTTGAAAGGAAAAGTTGGCGTGAGATAAAAGTGTGCCACAGTCGTTACACTATACTTGGAAGCAATTATGTTCAGAATTGAATACAGTCAGAAGCATTCGTTTCCCTCGGTTCATTGGACTAGATTGTTCAGATTTAAATACATGGATTTTGTGATGCTAGCACAAAGGCTTATGCAGCGAGCGTTTTTGTGTGTATAAGGAAGGCCGACTGTGTGCAGGTCAACCTATAGTGCTCAAAGTCGCGAGTAGCTCCGTTGAAGACACTTACCGTGTCTAAGTTGGAATTGTGTGCTGCAATGTTTTTGGCAGCGTTAATGAAGTCTATTTTTGAGCTGCAAGTTTTAGTGAATATTTCTGTTGGCCGGATTCAAAATAATGCTTTCCTAGTTGAATTATGTCGCCGCGAACTATACAATTTTTGTTGCAAACCGTATTAGCAGTATCCAGGAGATGTCGCATGGCATGGCTTGGAGGCATGTGCCAACGGAGCACAATCCTGGGAATATCTTATCGAAGGGGGCACTTCCTAGAGAGCTTAAAGAGTCTTTATTATGGAAGCACGGACCGACAAGGACCGATACTCGCAAAAAGGCGAGTATCGAGCCAAAATCTTGAAAATGTTGTCCAAGCGTTCTTGAGAGAAAGCGCAATATTTTGAGCATGACCTTAGGAATCGCAGATTACTCTATTTGCTGCAAATTCGTCAATTCATTTCGATCGACGCAAAGGGTATCCGCTTACGTGTATCGCTTCCTAAATTCAAAGACGCACCGATGGTCATCGTCTAAGCTCACAGTGGAAGAGATATAAGCTGTGACCAATTTACTAATTCGGATGGTACAAAGGGCAGCTATGCAGCCTGACTACAGCGAGTTGGAGGCTAAAGGGAAATTCGGTCGGTCTAGCAATATCGCATCTCTAAACCCGTTTATTGACAAAGCTGGAGTATTGCGCGTGGGTGATCGATTGGAAAATGCAAATTTGAGTTTCAATGAAAAGCATTCTATCGTACTGCCGATAGATCATCCAGTGACAAGGAGCATTATTTAATTTTATTTTTTTTTTTGTATCGACTTAGTACTTGACTTAGTGCAATGACCACACACTGATCTCACATGGAGCAGGCCCAGGTTGCATCAGAATTCACCCAGTCACATGGACTGGGCTCAGCTGGTCTTAATTGCTAATATCTTTGGTGTTCATGCGATACCAAAGCTAATGTCTACGTACTAAATATTTGGCTACAGATAAAAACATCATCAGCCATTAACGTAATCAGCATTCAAGATTAAACTAAAGCTAATATTAAATTTAGAATTCAATACCTACAATAACATATACTATTTAAACAAGGAGGAAAAATTTAGGTTAACAGTATAGAAAATAAATTATGCATTAATTCAATGATGTCAACAATTTAGTTTTTATAACATAAGAAGAGGTGGGAGGAGCGGCAAACGCAAAGTGGGTATTAAAAGATTTGCATCATGAAGAATGGATCATGTTGCAAATAAGAATTAGGATCCCAGTACAAGTTTTTGAGAGCAAAAAGTAGAAATTGCTTTTGCACCTTAGACCAGCATTTAATATAGCCAAGGACACCTCTAGCTTTAGAGACCGAAGTGGAAATGTGGGTACCGAAATGCAACTTCGAGTCCATCAAAATACAAAGGTCGTTAAACTGGGGAATACGATCTAAATTATTTGAGTCAATGTAATAAGAATTTGAAATAAGGGCTCGTCGAGAGAACTTTGCATTTATAGGTATTGAGGATTAAATAGTTTTTGGAGCACCAACGAGATAGAGAGTCTATGTCACTCTGAAGGAAAATCCCTTGAGAAGGGTTATAAAGGCGGAAACATAGTTTTACATCATCTGCGTACATTAAAATCTGAGAGTGTTTGATGACGGTAGGTAGATCATTAATAAATATGTTGAAAAGCAAAGGCCCCAAATGACTGCCTTGGGGAACACCTGATGTTAACTTTAAAGACTTAGATATTGAAGACTTAAAAAGTACCTTTTGAGTGCCAGCCATCGGATCAATGGAGAAGGGAAACCAAAAGCTTTGAGTTTGGTTATGACCGCAAGTTGATTGTCACAAGAGGCTATCGCATGCTGGACCACAGTCCATGCTTGCGAGCATCCGCATTAAGTTTGGCCCAATGGCGGACTGGAGGATGTGGCTAAAGTTGTAAACAAGTGTATAAGATGTTTTCGTGCAAAACCTGCGTTGATGCAGCATGTAATGGGCAGTTTGCCAGCAGAGCGCGTAAGGCCCCAGCCTCCCTTTTACACAACAGTCGTGGATTTTTGTGGGCCCTACCTTTACAAGTCGAATGTGAGTAATATGCAGCCGGTAAAGTGTTGCATATGTCTAATCTTATGCTTCGCTATGAAAGCTGTACATTTAGAGGATTTGGCAACTTTTTCGTACTTGGCATCATTGAGACCCTTCGTAAGCTTGCGTGGACGGCCTCGGGTAATTTGGTCGGAAAACGCGATAAATTTCGTTGGTGCCAGGAATGAACTGAAGGAACTTCGTGGTTTGATGTTGAATGAGTTGAACATTCACTCCTCCGAAGTCGCCGCACTTCGGTGGCCTGTGGGAGGCTTCGATCAAATTAGCAAAACATCATCTTCGTCGCTCGATGGGTCGTTCGGTGCTCAATTTTGAAGAACTCTTGTTTTTCTTGTTTTTCAAATTGCGGCCATAATAAACAAATGACCTCTTTTTCAACTCACAGAGAGACCCGATGATCTACATGTTCTAACTCCGGTGCACTTCTTGAGTGACTGACCGCATCAGGAGTTGCGGAGCCAGACCTATCTAGCATAAACCCAAACCACTAGCAAGTTGTTTGTCAAACACAGCAGTCATTCTGGAAGGCATGAAGCACGGCTTATCTCACTCTGTTACAGGAGAGAGCTAAGTGGCGCTTGAAATCAGCAAACATACCCGAGGGCGCTCCCTACTGCTCAAAGACGACAACCTACCACCGATGAAATTTCAAATCGGCCTTGTGGTCGAGAGCATTACAGGTGATTATGGCGTAGCTCGTGTTGCAAACGTTCGCACCAGCACGAGAATCAGTAAGCGAGCCATAGCCAAGTTGTGTCTACTAACAATGGATGATGTTGAAAGCCGTAGCCCTTCAAGGGGGGGAGGATGTTAGGAGCAGTTAATTGCTTAATTGTATTCTTGTATTCACCACACTAAGCGAAGGTCTACAGAATTACGCATTTTCTTGTTGTTCTAAAACTATCAACCCTTTTGTACTCTCTTTTGTTGAAATACATTAAATTCGTTCGTAAGTTGTCAAGCCATACACACGCATTTCAGCGCGTTTTGTTTTTCTCCGTAATTCAATCATTTCTTGGGCTTGTCAATCAGCGGCCAGCAAAAACGCTTTCTGTCCCAAAAACAGTATTTCTAATTATTATAGTATTTTTAAGTATTAGCAATATTTTTTCGTCTGACTCTTTTTGTTTTTTGTTTGTCACTTGTAGTTTGAACGGTTGACGACTTTAGGGCTGTAGCTGTTAAGTAGGCATTACATCTTTTCTCCTTGTTTGAATCTTTATTGTCATTGTATGTATTGAACTCTAAATTGAATCTTAAATTCAGTTTAATCTTGCATGATTATTTTTTAGAGGCTGTTGCTGTTTTTACCTGTAGCCAAATATGTAGTATGTAGACATATCATTGAATCGATAAAAATAATCAAAAACGGAATTCTTCGTCATGGGTCAAGTAGTAAAGCACCTACAGTAGCCATCACTAACCTGTTAGGTTACAACATCTTCGATCACTGACCTTGCAACAGTTTTCTTCTGCAAGGAAATAACATAACACACAAGACTTCACTAACAGTTTTTTTAGCACTTAACACAATACAGCTTTTGCCCATTGACCTCATTAACTGTCCTTCGGCACATAACACATAACTTGTCATCGGATCGAACTAACAGTGCAGAAAACAACAAACAATTAAATATTTATTCATCGACTTTTCTTACTGTTGGTCATTCGGCATCCAATTAACATTATGTGTGTATGTTGCTGCTCCATAGATGTCGCCTAAACTTAAAATAACGTCAAGTTTCCTAGCACCTAAGTTTTCAGCATTATAAGTTTTCGTAGAAGTAAGAAGCAATTGTAAATTTAGCCTTAAGAAATTCGAGTTGGTTGAAACTGATTATAACCTGAAGAGTAGCGTCTTATTTATTCAAACCGTACATAAAAATACACGTATACACGTGTGTGAAAACACGATAAGAGATCTTTTTGTTGCATGTAATTGGATTACAAAATATCGGTTTTTTAATAAAGTTTAATAATATTTAAAGATTAGAACTATCGGCCTTGGAGGTAATTATCTGATATTACTACAGTGAAAGGCATTGAGAATATGATTTGTTCATTGGATAAGTTTACTAATAAATTAGCTCTGATCGCGAACATATTCACGGAGGAAAGTAGACCCTTATCCATAACCTATAGACAGGAACTAGTATTTCAAAATTACATTAAATACTTTGAGTTTACCGGCTTTGGCGATGTTGAGCTATTTGTTTACGTAACGAATATGTTGCCTTAATAATATCTTACTAGTAGCATAACATAGTACACCTACCTTACACACGCTCATGTACATTTATACGTTTTTTACTTGTAATACGGAATTTTATTTCACTTTCAACTTTCTTCTCTTTTTCCCTTCTAAGCTTCTTTTGTCTCTTAATTTTTCTTAACAATTTAAAAACGATTATGACAGTCTCTTTGCAGGTTTTCCATCCGCCAAGGAATCTACGAACCGAGAAGCCTTTTGAATTCAGCATTAGGTACAAGTTTATAAGTCAGTCGGATGCAGTAGTTAGGTGAGAATCAAACTTCAAAGCAAAACTCGAAGCAAATTTCGATAAAACAGTAGATATGGAAAGAGAGAGAGAGAGAGAGAGAGTGTTGGATACACTGTGTTTGGATCCAGTCGGCTCCAGCAAATGTACAGCAGGTGTTAAAATTGGACTCTCCATGGTTCAAATGCATTCACACATTTAAACTGACGGACATACAGTCATAGATTTGTCAACTCGTCGGGTTGATAAGCTACATATAATTCATGGAGTCTCTAATGCCTAATGTGCTACAAACTATATGATAAAGTTATGACACAATGCTATTCGAAGTGTAAAACAAAATCATTAAAAATATGGAGGAAAAATTAAAACTAAAGATGCTTTGTATATAAAAAATTTCAGAGAAAGCTCTTTGGTAAATTTAAATGTTGAAATAAAAACCTCTAGTCGTTTTTGTATAATTCTTCCTGCTATATCCGACAACCCGACTACTTAGTAACATAAACAGTGGCAAATTCAATGAGTATATATGTATTTGTATTTCAAATTACTTCTTGCTTCGGCAGAACATATAAATACGTTAATTTCAATTGATTTATTTTATTTGATTTATTTGATTTGAAACCTTTATTCGCAATCACACTGCAAGTTAGCTGCGTTGCTGGTGTTCCGAGATTCATTACAGGGTATCTCCTAATTCAGGGGTCTCCACATTAAAAAACAAATATATATATATTACTTCGTTAATGTTACATGTGTATGCGTTTGTAATGTAGTTTCTAACACTTTGTCTTTTATTTTCACCCATAAAAAGGTATGGTCTGCCCGATAAACCGCTCGAACTGGGACGAGTCACACCAGGCACATACATACACTCCAATTTGATGAATGCTATCGCAACAAATGCCGTTTGCAGAGTCCAAACTACCCCGGTATGTATCCAAGGAATGTGACCTGCTACTGGACGATACGACAAAAAGAAGTTCCTACGAGCAAACACGCCATGATTGCCGTCAGCCAAGAAAACCAACACAAGGCACTTGTGAAGCGGTAAGTATATTCATTTAAATGTCTCTATTGCTCCACAGGTATGTCTGAATATTGCACATCAGTTTGCCTTTGATATGTAATTCGAGACCGACTGACAAATAAAATTAATGAAAAAGTTTAATTCAAATCGAATGTTTAGTGCGTTCTTGGTGTGATCATATCTTTGGTGCATTCGAAACAATAGCATAGTGTGTTCCAAAAATTGGTATGGGAAGGATGCCATCAGTGAAGCGTTGAAATCAAAATGTTGGTAGTCGTACTCGTGTTGTGGTGTATATATGAACCGGTGCGGGGCGGAGTTGTGAGCGACTCCGCTCTCTAACGTTCAAAGAGACTATGATTCGATAACCGATAATACCGAGGATGAGCATTTGGTTTTAAACTGACCACGAGTAAAGTAGCAGTGAACCGTTTTGTTAAATATAAATGTTATAAATTAATAAAGTTAGTAAATTTTATAAAGTTTAACAAATAAAGACTATCAATAGGGTTGTTACATTGGCGACGAGGTATATTTGGAAAAGAAATAGTAATTAAAACAAAAGAAAAAGGCAAAAGAAGAACAGTTTTAAAACAGTTTCCTCCACTAACATTACATACATAAAATAAAGTGGAAAAAAGCTTGTGCTTCCCTCTGCTGCCAGTAATTTTTTAGCAATTTAGTTTTTTTTTGTTCTCAAATGTAGATAATTACCATACGGGTAATTATCGGGGCATACTTTTTTAGGTTTTAAAGGCAAGTATACTTTTTTTAGTATTGAGTTTTTTAAAAGAAACTACAAGACTACAAGCTCAAAACATTTTGTACGTTTTTTCATTGTTTCTGCTACGCTTCTTCTTCATTTTTGTGTGTGTATTTCTGAGTTGCTTGCAAAGAAAGCGTGGGCAGATATTTGCTAAACCAGTGAGGGCGCTCTTATGAATACAGTAAAAGAACAAAGAGAGAAATCAAATACATTCATATAGACTATATAATCAAAAATTTTTAAATATATGAATGAGTACTCTCTGCTCTTTATATATATTTAATACCCGTTGGCATGAGTGAGTAGTGAACCACATAATAGATGGGGGAAAAGCAACGTTTGCCGGGTTTGCTAGTGGGGTATAAGCCCCAATAGGATTTTTTAAATTAATTTTTAATTTTAAATATAAAATACGCGGTCTAACAAAAACTATTTTGACGCTAATAAATACCGCGCTGTATGTTGGGCTCCAACGTGGACCATTTAAAGTGTGCTGGGCTATCTGGACGGGATCACGACAGGCTTTATGGCAGTAAACCAGTCTGTGTTGGTACTAGATGGTCTTGTCCTGACTGCTATCACAGTCAATCTAATTTTTCGAGTATGTATCGTCGGGTACGAGTATGTACCGACGGATACGTGAACAAATTTTAAATCTAAAATAGCTAAACTAACAAATATCCCATGCTTTTGACACTTCGACTAATCTTTTAGAGAAATACAGTTTTGATATTCCCTTTCTTCCAATTCCTATACCCAAGTGCGATATACTCCCTCACCTTGATACACTTTCAATTTCCGCATCTATAACTCCAACTGTTACTATCAATAGTCCACCAATCCCTAATTCCCATGCTGATCTCCAACCATCGCCATCATTACCATTTTCGCCATCCATTGCAATTCCTAATTCTCCCCCTCATACCTCTAATCAACCCTACATCTCCTGCTCCATCTCTCACTCAACCTCCATCCACCAAAATCACCGCAACTACTTCCGTGCCTATAATTAATTCAAACCACGCTAAATGACCCGTGGCTCCTAAGTCCCCACCCGATTTTATGGTGGTTACTTAACGGCTACACATCTTCCTTTCGAGGCTAGTATCCAATAAAACCTCTGAAGATATAATTTCTTATATTGCAGCTAAAATTAAAGTTAAGGCGACTGTTCAGAAATTTACTTTTTCTAGGCCTTGTTACATTGCGTCCTTCAAAATTAGTGTTCCGAACTATAACTTCCCAATAGTTTGTGATCCATCATTTTGGCCACAGAATATTCTTGTTCACGAATTGAAACCTCAACGCACAAATGTTCGAATTTCCTCAATCTCAACTTCGGCACGGCTGATACTACTCAAAAAAATGGAGTCCTTACACCCCTCAGAGAGTCACTATAATTTCTATGACTTATAGATATAACTTAATCATACATAATAATACATAATATTGATATATGTTAAGTCCGCATATACATCAGACATTGTTTATATTGATAATATAAATGACCTTGAATTCATATGTGTGAAAGTATAATTTTCAACTTTCCAAATATTTCTAACATGCTCGTATATTATTCAACAGGCATCTGACGAATTTGTTTACAATGCTCATCTTCAGCTATTAAAAACGTTTAATTAAGGAATCCGATAAGATGTTATTTATGGGAGACTTCAACCTTCCATACATTTTTGGTTGTCCTCCAATAATTTTAACTCTGTAATCTTATCTACGAGTTGAGAGTTTGTTGACTCATTGCTGGATCTTTCCTTTCGGCAAGTTAACTATGTAATTAATAGCACATTTCGAATTATAAATTTGATTTTTACCGATAGTATTGATGATGTTTTCTTACACAGTCATTTCCTCTTTACTGCTGAGAATGCCTATCATCCTACTTTGAAATTGAGTATTACTCTAAGTATGTCCAATCATCATCATAATAATAAGCAGCCTACATTAAAACGGGTTTTCTGTTTAAAAAAAAACCGATTTCCAAAGCTCAACCCTCTGCTTACAAACACTGATTGCACTCCTGTGATAATATTTCATATTTTTTTATTCAACTTTATTAGGACAGTTAAAACTTTGCACTCCTAAAATCAATAATCCTAAATGTAATCCACATATACCTCCTTTGCAATGCAAAGTGGAACCGAGATAATTAGCGTCATGTGGTTAAGGTCGCTGTATTCTTTAATGAATGCGGAGTATTTATGGTTCAATTGAGGATGTTAAATTAATTTTTCCCCTAATGTCCCCATCCGATTTAGTGCTCCTGCGTACGAATCGCCGAGAGCAATCAAGTCAACTTTTGTTGGCAACCGAATCGCATACTCGCCAGTATCCAATCGGCGAAAGCTGCTCACGAAATGCTTCTGGTAATCTAAGTCGTCCTTTGATCGATATTTCTAGGGACGATCCAACCTAACATAATTTTCTGGAGAGTTGGCATACTTGGACCTAGCAGCAGCTGTTTCACGCACAATTGGTCGAAGATTAAACTGGCATCGATAAGCATGTCGATTTCCTGCGGCCGACCAAACCCTGCGCCGACGATAGTCATATTAGCTGGTATATTCTACTAAACAGATGACAAGTTTGCTTCAGGTTGACTAGAAATGGTTGTAAGAACGACGACTGCTGAAAAAGAGGAACTGTAATTTCCATCGGCTGATTGCAATGATATCATAATTTTCTCCTTCGCAATTATGTCCGACTAACCAAAGCCCGAAATACTAGTTGTGGATTTGGCTTTTTTGACTTGATTATCTAGACACACTGTTACGAAATGAAGTTGCGAAGCGGAGTCGAACAGTGCTCTGCATGGAAACAAAATTCCATTTCGAACTTTGAACATGAACACAGCAGTGGCGAGAATTGTGACAGTATTCGTTGCATGGTTACTGCTAAGCAATGTAGAAGGCTTAAAGTCAATGACAAGAGCCGCTGTCGATTCTCTCTAGAAGCATCGAATGGTGCTTGGCAGAATACGACCACGAGATGGCATATGCCCAAGTAATTGATACATAACTTCAGCCTTTTTGACTCTTTGACGCGAAGTGAAGGTGATAAATTTAGAAACAGTGGACAAATTGAGATGGCTTTCTCGGCATGATCAAATACACATCGCCTAGTAGAACTTGTGGCCACAAACGATGTCCTAACTGATAATTTTTTAAAATTCACAAGGCTGCCTGGCGTACTTGTTGCCGAGGCCACTTACACATTCTCCAACATTCGGGCTCGGCGCTCGAAGAAATTTGTCATTGATTCCCATGCTGGTAGACATTGCACAGGTAATTCCGCATCCCACATTGACTGCGTAGCGCCATCTGCCTTCTTACGCTTTTCGTCGCGATAGTGGTCTTGTCAATAATCTCTGGCAAGTCAATCGCTGAATTCTCAGCCATGCTTTTCAAGCCAATGATATGCTAAATGATATGAGCCTGAAATTGAATACTTTTAATATCAAATCGCCTTTTCAATAAAGTTACCGCTTTTGAAAATATTTTCATGACAAATCTCTTTTCGATGCTGCTCAAAGTTGACTCCTTGTCAACAATGACCTGTAACATTGTCTGGCCAGTCAGTTATAACATTAAACATAGGGAATGGTAACGCCGTCAAATGCGTCCTAACTGTTTATATGCCAAGGACTACCAAATATTCAACACGAGTAGACTTTTACGAATCTTGCATGGATCACACGCCTAAACATCTAGTCATGGAAGCCTTTGCCATGATGAATGCTTCTATAAACCTGATGCGAGCATTTCTATGCCCCTCACCTACGCAGACTTGATCAGGCTTTGTTTGGTTGCCTTATAATTGAAACTGCAGCTTCTCGACGTGCTGCAATTTGACGGCTATGATGGTTTCAGCCGCTGCATCGAGCGTGTATTGGATTTGGTTTAAAAACCACTGACTTTTCCGCTTAAGGAATTCACTGTTCTTATCCACCGATTCCAAGAGTTCGGATCTCTGACCTCTATTTGCCTTTGGCATTATGATTTATATGTCAAAACTGCAAAAATTAGCAAAAGGCAAATGAGCGATTGATGGAGCGAAGGAAAACGCACACACGCGAAAATTTTGCGACGAAAGATGATGACGTATCAATAAGCGATGATAATGTACCGATAAGCGATGATGATGTAGCGAACGCTAAGCAACAATGCGAGGCAATCAATTCGCACGAGTGTTGGTGCTGTTGTCACGAAACGAACCAAGCGAGAAAAAAAGTCAATGCAGAACAAAAATTCAATTTACCGTTGCTTCTTGTACAAAGAGTATACCGAAAAAATGAAATAAATTTACAAACTGAACGCGAAATAATAAGATTAACGATTTTAATCTCCGATATTTCCTACAGTAGGTTTGCAAATATCACGTCGGGATCACCACTATTTAGGGGTCGGCAATCGTTTTTGTTGACAGCTGATTGACAAGCCCGAGAACGATAAAATTACGAAAAGTAAAACGTGTCGAAATACGTGTGTACGGCTTGACAATTTGCGAAAGAATTATATTTTAGCAATAGAGAGTACAATAGAGATATTTTTAGAAAAATATAAATATAAAATAAAACTGATGTAGACCTTAGCTTAGGGTCACGAGGAGAAGAAGTTATTTAGAGCTGAGCTTTATGTAATATTGCGAAAAACAAGAAGTATTGATTAGACAATTAACTGCTGCTAACAGGTACCTTAAATAGCTTAGGTAACTAAACGAACTCGATATTTGGGTTCCACATAAGTTGAAAGAAATTCACCTCACTAAGCATCTATATTTGCAATTCATTGCATAAACGAAAGGATCCGTTTTTGACGCGAATCATAACTGTTTATTTAAATGGGATGTTTACAATAACGTCAAGCGAAAACGATCATGGAGCAAGACAAATGAACCATCTCTAGCCATATGAAATGATTAAATTCAACAGAGGAAAGTGTTGATGATCAATTCAAGAATGAGAAGAAACAAGAAGAGTATATTGTCTATTATAGAAAAATAAATGGACTATTGTACAGATTAATATTTAGGACAAGTGGGTGAATTTTAACTTTACAATCAGTTTGTAAAGTGGAGTCGAGTCGTGACAGCGATAGGAGCAGCACGTGTGACCGCGATTATTCGATTTATCTACTCGATTATTACTTACTTTTGTGCCTGATTAAGTGCTATTAATTCACCGAAGTCGTATAGTGATTGCCGTTTATTAATGTCTGAGCTTTATGCTCCAGAATGTCAAAATAATTTAAATAATAATAATGTTGAACTAATCAGGAAAAGAAAAAAATTCCAATATAGACAAGCAAACAATGGCAAAAATCCAGAGAAATAATTATTATGCAGTTCTCTCTGAGAGCTTAAATAACTGTAATGAAACAGTTACTCAAGAATTTGTGAGAGAAGTGCAACAAAACAATTTCCAAAAACAAAAAGAGGGAAAATGAAACATTTTATCTCCCGATCCAATGAGCCCCTCAACAGCGCCAAAAACAGTTAAAAACAGCAACGAAAAATGCTCAAATAACAAAATATACTTTAAAAATAATAACAAAAATGTACGACCAATAAATATTTTTGATATACAATCGAATAAAATAATTGAGCTGATTAAAAACGGTATCAACATTTCTCAATTTAAAATAAGATTGTATCAAAACAAACGTGCCAGTTTTCTCTCAAATTTCGACGATTATAAAAGAGTAAGTGGCCATTTAGAAAAAGCTAATGCTAAGTTGTACTCTTATACACCCAAATGTATTAAAGCTAAGACACATCTAATGAAAGGCTTAGGAGGAAATACAGACCCCCAAGAAATTCTTAACGAATTATGAACACATGAAAACGAAAACCTCAAAATATAAAATGTAAAGCAATTTACAACAAAAAAAACTGTTCAAGAAAATATAAAACTACCAATTTTCATGGTACAAATTAGCGCAGAGAGTAGTGTGAATTTGCAGAAACATATTAACAACATCCAATAGCACCACATTAAATGGGAAGCTCTTCGAAGACCTGAAATAACCCAGTGTAGAAACTGCCAAGGCTTTTCTCAAAGCGTGGCTAACTGTCATTTAACACCTAGATGCGTCAAATGCAGCAATCCACACAAAAGCTCAGATTGCCCCCTGGGATCCGAGACGCCCATCGCGAAGGAAAAACTCTTCTGCGTCTTGTGCAAAAAAGCTGGTCACCCTAAAGGTTGTGTACGCTATAAAGAACTTATACTTAAAATAAGAGTTAAAAAAACATTGTAACAAATAATTAGAGATAATTTACAGCCCACCACTAAGAATACTTCGAATCAATCCAAACCACCAATTAAATAATGCAATACAAGGTCTTTGCTTGCAAGTAGAAAACTTAGAAAATCAACTTAAAGAACAAGGACATCAACTGGATACAGTCTGTGGTATATTTGACTCAGTATGAACCCTAATTTAGTAAACAACAGAATATCTCCTAAAACATTAAACATCATGTCCCTTAATGTTAACTCCATTATAAACTTGAGTATAAGATTGGAACTTAACAAATTTCTTATTGATAACTGTCAGGGCAGTTATTATTATTAATAAATGAAACTAAATTGAACCCAAAACATAACATTAAATATGAAGGATACACCCTTATCCGAAATAATTGATCGCCGGCGAAGAGAGGGGGAGGAACAGCGACACTTATAAAAGAAAATATAAAATTCTGTAAATATTCAAACAGAAAAATTTACTCTCTCACTTAGAAACTAGTATCATTAAAATAAACATGGAATCAAATTGCTTCATGTATTTAATTGCCGCATATTATCCGGCAGCATCGGTTTTACGAACATAATTGCCTAACACCCAACAATAGAAACCTAAACAATTTGGAAATAGATAATCATCTTTCGAAATTAGATGCAATAATCAGCAGTGCAATAGACAAAAATGTGCCTAAAAATCTCAACTGTAATTTAATTAAAACTCTAGCCCATAACCCCATAACCAAACTATTATTAACCGAAAAACAGAAGTACCTAACGATAATCAAAAGACACTATATACTTGAATTTTAACTCTCTTACACTATGTTGATGTTAGTCAAAACCAAACTTAAACTTATTAAGACAATGATAAACGACAACCTGAGAAACTACCTGAAAAAATGCAACAAAAAATGTCATACATATGTCTAAAGAACACTGCTAAATTTTCACTTAATAAAAAGACTTTCATTAGAAATGATCCAAGCACATTAAGTCACCTAAATGTCTCGCCTAACTTAAAGAACTTAATTCAATTTGCAGGATTAAACCCGAATGATTTGGAAAGAGATGTACGTTCAAATTTTACTATTACAAATAATACCGATATACTGAACATAGTAGATCGACATTTTGAATTGATACATGCCACTAAACAAAATGATCCAAACAATGAAGTTCACAGCATTGGGAGTAATGCCTTTAACCAGTTTTTATTAATAAAAACAAGCTATTAGGGCTCCAATATAAGAGTTATTTGACAATTTAAGAGTGCATCAAACTGACAACTACTTTATCCAAAAACACGACCTTATATCAATTTTAGCTAAACTTAAAAATAAACTACGGATTCGGATACGGATTCAAATTTCAATATTCAACTATACACGCCATTAGTATTAGTATCTGACATCAACTGGAATTGGAATAAAAAATTGTAACGGTAGCCTGTTTCATTGACTTAGGGAAAGCTTTTGACAAAGTCTGGATTCCAGGTTTAATTGTCAAGCTAATGAGTTACAAGTTCCCATTACATAGCACTATCTTAATCTACAACATGTTGTCTGGCAAAAAATTCAAAGTTAATATTAATAACGCATTAAGCGACCAAACATTCAGCATATAAACCGGTTTGCAGCAAGGTACTGTAAATGCCCAAACACTCTTTAATCTCTTAGACCTCATTCATAAAATTGACAATATCAATCAGATGCAATAGTGAACAATATAAACACTCAACTTCAAAATAAAATCATAATAGTAACTAAATAAGCTGAAAACAGTCATCTGAAAATAAATTTTAACAAATGTGAAAGTATCTTGTTTCGTCCGCCCATAAAGAAATGCAATAGTAACATTAAAAAAAACTGGAGACAATTCGCAATAACTATAAATAATGAAAACATTTCGCAAACCAATTCTCTCTAATAACTAGGTATTATTCTGGATAAATTTTTGTACTTTAACCATCATGTCAATTTTAGAATATCTAAAACCAAAAGAGCATATCATTCTTATAAAAGAGTCTTTTCCTGTAGACTGATACACGCCAAAGTAAAGATTTTAATGTATCAAGCACTAGTTAGGCCAATATTAACTTATGCTTGCCCAATATGGTTCAACATATCCCCTTCTTACATGGAGCGCCTTAGAAAAACGGAAAGACACATACTAAGATCATGCACCTCTATGTTTAGAACTCATAATAGCAGTTTTACTTACTACTATTCAAACAAAACACTTTATAATGAGGACAAAATTATTAGAATAGATACTCATATAATCAACCTCATAAGAAAGCATTTAATTAGAGCAACCTTGGTTACATCCAATAGCTTTATTTTGGAACCGTATTATGAAAATGATAGCTACTTTCAAGAGTGCACAGTTAACGGATACACCCCTCCCACAATCTTTATTTATCACGATAAAGAAGGGTTTATACAAAACGAAGAAGGTGTACCTATTTTATACCACATAAAGAGGCGAACCAACAACAAAGTTATTGCCTCAAAATCTTTAAGTATTGACAACAAACGATTCGACACCACCATCTTATCAAAAGATAAGAGTGCTTCAACAAAAACCACCAATCATTGTTGGCGGAAAAGAGCCTAAAAATGCCAAATATCCTATTCCCATCTTCCTATCCCCAATCACCCACCAAATCCTACACCTAGTTCTTAGTATTAGTCTTAGTCTTAGTTAATTATTATTATATATCATGAAGCAATGTTTTTTCTTAATTTTTCATTGCAATCGAAATATACTTGTGCTAAAGAATAAGTTAATCGTTATAAATAATTCCTAAAAAGAAAGATTCCAATAATAGCCATAAAGAATCGAGAGCTCGACCAGAACGTTGCCCAAAGTATTTCTTACATACATACATTTGTTTATTTAATGTAATTAACTTTTGACATTGTTAGTAAATAAACGAAAAAAAAATATATAAAAAATCAGTTTGTAAAGTGTGTTGTGACTGGAATTTAACAATACATGAATTTTAATAATAAATAAACAATTAAAGATGTCACCAATTAACAATGAGTAAGTAATGTAATGAAGTAATATGTGTTATGTGAGGTCCACTAATCTCACCCTTTTTAATCTTTGTTTCCTATTTATTTCTTCTTCTGGTAATGTATTCTTACCATCGTTCGAATGCTGGGAAAGTTTGGTTTGGTATTTTCTGCTTAAATTGATTATTTCCTCATCTACTGTCGTAATTCGTAGGTCTCGATGAAGGTGTTGGTGATATACCATTGGGCTTTTGGTGAGAATAATTTTTCATTGTTGCATGTGGATTAACTTTATATTTGATTCTTTTGCAACTCCCTATACTTCGGCTCCATATGTCCAAATTGGTTTAATAATTGTCTTATAGAATAGGAGCTTATTTTCAGTTGAAATGTTTGAATTTGGATTGAGCGGCCACTACAGTTGCCTTACTTTCATTTTCATTTGGCCATGCTTCTTTGTTGTATGGTGTTTGCAGTTTAGTTTACTGTCAATATATAATCTTAAGTACTTGGCTTCCTTTTGAATGGTTGCGTCGTCTCCTTCAATATTTATATGGATTTGTGTGAATCTAGTCTTAGTAGTGTATATAACTTGTACTGTTTTGCTTTTGTTTATTTTAATATGCCACTTTCTAAGCGAGTCAAGTGTTTTATTAAAGTCTACTTGCAACATGAATGTGGCAGTATTTATGTTTTAATGAGCACTTACGAGTATTGTGTCATCGGTAAAAGTTGCAATCATCGACGAATTTTGACTGGGTATGGTATGTCTGCTGTGTATAGGGTATATAATAAAGGTCCTAGCACACTTCCCTATGGAACTCCTGAATTTATTTCTCTAAGGGTTGATTGAGTATTCGTCTGAGTATATAACTAAGAAGTATCTACCTGTGATATATGATGTTAATAGATGTGCTATGTTCTGAGGGAATATATTGTTAAGTTTCCCTTTGAGTCCTTTATGCCAAACCTTGTCAAAAGCTTTTTCCACGTCCAAGAAGAGTCCAATACAAAGTTTATAATCGTCAATGTCATTTAGAATTTTGTGCGTAATTCAGCTTCTGAACTCGGTTTAGTATTCTTAACTATAATTCAAATTGTGCAACGAGAAGCATTCCTGCATTTATTCAACCACAGTCGACCGACAAACTGAGCTACTTGAAATGTTTGCAACTGGTCCCGGCTATGAAACAGCGCTTTTGAATTGGTCGGATTGGTAGCGCGACTATCTTCTCAGTCTTCAGCATCGCTACAAGTGGAAGGAGAGCAGACGGTGTCTCAAAGAAGAAATGAAAATTCTCACTGCCAACGCTCTTCAAAAGCGATGATGCTCAAGCTCATGAAATGAGTAAGCCAAACGATCCTTTCTTGGGTCTGCATCGTGAAGATTATGATATAGACATATCTCGAGGGTGAATCGGTGAACGCCGATGTGAAACTGCTGGCCGATTTTGACAGCAAGGCCTCAATAGCGGAAATATTGTACGCTCTAATGGGTGAAATATTCGACATGGACGGCGTCTTCAAATGCCTGCGCAAGATCATCATATCATTTGTACAAAATAACTATGGTCGCACTATCAACAGACAAATACGCAAATCAGTTGTCTATCTCTTTGAGAAATCCATGATGCACAATTTATTCTCAGCCTTATTGAAATGCTTCTGGCCAGCGGTCTACTAGCCTCCGCGTATTGAGTGCGCTCCGAGGATATGAAAGAGATGACAAAATATGCTACCACAGCATTATTCATGGACAATATACCCGAAGTGTTGTGTAATTTAGTGGGTGTACAAGCGGCAAAAAGTATTCGATGCTCTACAAAATCCAACTAATAATAAGTAATTGTTCTATGAACTACTGTAAATCCTTATGCTCGAGTTCTTTCCCGAAATACGCCAACAAACAGTCGAATGGCGCCAAATTGACTACAGCGACAGCCAGCGCTGCAGCAGCTGCGGTTGCATTTTTCGCTGCCGCTGCCATTCCAATGTTCAACAGTAGCACTCATGGTGTTGCTACTGGCATTGGCACCGCCAGCAGTGGTAATCATATTAATCAGCAAAGTCAACATCCTCACCTAAAGGAACATTATCATCGCCATCAGCACCATAAACCGCACACTACTCTTTTCATTGAAATTTTAAGTACTAGGTTTGTATGAAAAGTCTTTAACCAGATTTTTTTTCGAAGTGAAACTTCTTTTGCTTCTGAAGTTAAGCACAATGAGTGTAAAAGGGTGAAACGAAACTCACGATGATCGTAGACACTTGTGAGACATGGAGGGGATAAGCATTGAAGCGTAGGATCAGAGAGAACTTTTTCATATAGAGTTCCCATTTCTCCCTTAAAAAAATGGCCGGAGAGACTTTTAAGAAACGATTGGCTTATGTTAAATTTTAAGCAATTGTACAGATTTCTTGTCTGTTCAACCATGTGGCGTAAAATATTCTGTTGGTTTGCTTAAGGTAAACAAGCAAATGTCCGGACGGCCGTAAAAGGGGAAAATATTGAATGATAAGAAAATTATAAAAGCACAAGAACGCCATAATAAAAACAAAAATCAGAGACACTGTCTTCTTTCTTTTATTTTTTTGTTCAAATTTTTTTATTTGCAAGGTGTTCGAGAATATTAGGCAAATTGTGTGGAGTTTTCTTTAATTTATGAAATCGTTCTTTAACAAACGAAATCGAGCATTGTATTTTGCCTATATTCATTTATATGAACGAAATGAAAACACCAGGCGGCCAGCCTAAAAAGTAGGCATGATCACAAAGCAAAATCGTACAAAAATATTCCCAGTGATACACACAATAAGAAACCAATACAATCTTATACACGCACTATACCTTCATAACACACTCAAAATTATCACACTTTGCACGCAAGGTCGAAAAAGAAGACCAACACAACCTTATGCACGCACTATACTTACACAACCCACTCAAACTTATCACATTTCGCACGCAAGGGAGACACAGAAAACCAACACAATCTCATACACGTACCACACCTACACAACAAGGTCACCCACGCAATGGCAAGTTTTGATTTTTGACTTCAACTTCTTGAAGACAATTTTCGGTTGTGGCAGAAAACGAAATCCATTTCAAGAGCAAGCCAAAAGCCAAAGAAACCCAAGTGAAATTTTTAACTATCGTCGAATTTCCATTGGTCGAACTTTTATAAGTCGAATACCTCCATGACTCGAATTGAGTACGTTTATAGTGAAAAATCAATATAATATGTCTTCCATAACTCGAATATTCCCCTAATTTGAACTTTTGTTATTCATTATGGTAATTCAAGATTTGGCAGTTGACTGTACGAGAAATACGCACAGTCCGCAAAGTTGGAGTCTCAATCGCGCAAAGCAAATTTCGTCACCCTTACATTGTGTTGTGTTCTTTCCTCGATCGTCAATGAAGAAAAAAACAAATGGTCTAGACTTTGTTGTTGCGTGATCGTAGCAAAAAAGAGGAATTTTTATTCCCGCACGCGCCCCACTTCACATCGTAACTCAAAAGTCAATCTTCGCTTGTCAGGCCCCGAGCGCGTTTCGTTTTTGACTTCAAATTTGCGTGCACGCAAAAAGTATACATATTCACTCACGCAGGAATATCTCTTTTCT
Organism: Cacoxenus indagator; assembly: GCA_035041755.1. NCBI lineage: Eukaryota > Metazoa > Arthropoda > Insecta > Diptera > Drosophilidae > Cacoxenus > Cacoxenus indagator. The sequence continues at coordinate 109,813 of JAWNKX010000301.1, forward strand.
TTGTCTTCCCTTATGTTCGGCAAATAAGGAAAAAACAAATGTCACACGCTTTGTTGTTGGTTGAAGGCAAAATTTATTTCTTTCTTTCCTGTATTCGCAGTAGCACAGGTGGCTTGATATCGTTTTCACATGGGACATTTGCAGTTGCTTGCTGTTTTTTCTGTTTGCCTGATAGTCAAGGTAGAATTACCTATATTCAACTTCGGTTTTTCGATATATATAGCGCAAAATATGCTTTTTAAATCAATTTTTACTTTTACTTCTTTATTAGTAATTTATTTCTTTATTTCTAACAGCCCGAACGAATAATATATTCGTTATTATTATAATTATTTATTCCTTAAAAGTCCCACCAAAACCAATACAAGTAGGTGGTGGGAATTGCACTAACAAAAATCATGTTCGTCATTCATAAAAAAATCGCGCCAAACCTATACATGTTCCTTTTTCGCTATCATATCATTCCCACAACAATATCAATACAATCAAAATAAAAATGGGTGACGGCAATCAAAACAAACAAAACAAAGGTGATATACAGAAATTCCTTTTCATGCTAATTCGCGCTAAGAACACAAAATGTAGGAAGACACATCAAGAAGGGGAAACAGCGCTTGCTTCGATTTCACAACAGGACCCACCTTCAAAAATTTCTGTTTGCCTGATTACTTCAGTTCAGTAGTTAGCACAATGAGTTTGCTAACAGCGACCTGCACTGCTACTTCGATGTTAATAGCAGACAAATAACATAAGCCAATGTCTTCTTAATATTTGGAAAAAGCTCCAAAAGCTCGTGAGAGAAATGGGAACTCTATATGAATTAATACTCTTTGGCTACAGTCGTCGGAAAAAGTATTTTGACAAAAAAAAAAGCACATTTTTGTTTACAATTGTCTTTTTGTGGTAGAAAAATCGGAAAAAACAATGTGTGAGTATGCTTATCACTCACGAGCTCTTGATGTGAAATATATTTAGTATGTAACTTGCTTATTATGCAAATTCACTGCCTGGTTCCTTCTGATATGCTTCTTTTTCAATTTTGTGTTTGTGAGTTGCTTACAACCTACAAACACACACTCTCTGTTGAACACGTACTTTCAGTTTGCCGTTTTATATGAATTAAATGAAAATTCCAGGCGGCCAGAAAAAAAGGAGGCTTGGTCACAAATCAAAATCATAAAAAATATTCCGAATGATACACACAAGAAGAAATCAATACAATCTTATACAATCTATATTTCTATGAACCTGTAGACTGCAAATAAATTTGAAATTATATTTTTAGCTTCTGTTTCTAGAGTATTGTTTCTCGAAGTGCTAAAAGTGGCGTTAGATAGTGATGAAATGGATGTGCATGCAGCAGGTCCTCCATCGTATGCAGTCGTGAAGTTTTACGTGTACCATCACAAACCCATTTGTAAGCTGCAACTAATTTTTTGCTGTTCTCATCGGTAATGATATTTTCCATGCTTCAATTACCCTAACAACGGTGTGGTCAACCAAACTCTGTAAGGCCACTTCAGCGGTATTATCTGTTAAACTTAACTAATTTTAAGGCGTGATAGCTCATGTTAATGTCCGCATTGCGGGCTTTGGCACCAGCTCCATAAAGATTTGAGGCTTCCAATGGAATATATATGATAGAATTTTTACCTTCAGATTCCACGAACTTTTTAATTTTTTCACCAGCATTCTCGTCAGTATTCAGGAGCATTGTACTAGGTAGATATCGTTGACACCGTCAATTTGTCACTTGTCAATTCTTTTACAAAGCCTGATACTTTAGGTACTCGGCTTCTATTGGACAATTCTGAAAAATCGTTTTCAGGGCTTCAAATATCTGTGGATTTTTTCTTCAATATTAAGTCAAGAGGAGTATCCAGCAATTTCTGATAACATTCATCGAAAAATATAATATTTCTTCCGAATATCTTCACTTAAAAGTAAGCCTATTTGCAAAATTTTTTTATTTTCTGACAATCGCAATCCATTCCTGCTCACTACAGTTGTTCTTAATTATAATAGAGCCAAACACATAGTTTAATATGGGCAAAAACTTCTATGTTGTGATGTTTTCATTGTGCCACATTAAAAAAAGAGTTCGTTTTAACACTGATATTGGAGCTGAAAAGTCAAACAAATTGGAGTCAAACAAATACATTAGCAGTTGATTTTTGGTTTTTTCATAATCCAAAAACTCACATTTGTGAATAATTATTACATTACTGTGAATTACAAATAAAAGTAATAATCAAGCTATTCTAAAGATGAAAAACGGGTTATAGGCAAATACACCTAGACAAAGCCAAATAATTAGCTGACTACTTTGAAAGCGTTTTTGGAGAAGTCGCCACCAACTCAGATGATCCACAGCTGAACATAGGTGTAGTAGAGGTTCAGAACGTCTAAAATATAAAAAGACCACCATAAGTGAGATAACAAAATGTATTAAGGATGACACAAAGGAAAAAGTCCCAGGATATGATAATTGAATATGTAAGAAATTTAACGTTATGTTCAGACAAAATTATTTTTCGAGAGTCTGGAAAGTAGCTCAGATTACTGCGATTCCGAAACCCGGAAAATATTCATAAAAAGGAGAGTCTTATAGACCAATCAGTATACTCCATGTGCTTTCAAAAGTCTTCGAGGAGATATTAAGGTTGAGACTCTTGCCATTAATAGAACACAGCCACACCACTCCTATTCGCCAATTTTGTTTTAGAAGAAGTCAATCAACAATTTAACAAATGCACAGAGTTTCGCACAAAATTCTAAACGACATTGACGATAAAATAATTTGTATTGTACTTTTCTTGGACGTGGAAAAAGCTTTTGACAAGTTTTGATTTAACAATGAATTCCCGCAAAACATAGCCCATCTGTTAACATCATATATCACAGGTAGATACTTCTTAGTAAAATACTCAGACCCTTAGAGAAATAAAATGGGGAGTTCCACATATATATATATATGTATATGTATATATACCCTATACACAGCAGGCATACCATATTCCACTCACGATTGGTCGATTCTTGGAATTTCCGCCGATGGCAAAATACTCCTAAATGCTCATAAAAATATAAATAGTGCCACATCCGTGTTGCAAGCAGACTTATATGGCACATTTGACTGGTTTAGAAAGTGGCATATTAAAATAAATTTTAAAAAAAACGGTAGAATTTGTTGCCATCGCAATCACAACATTTTTGTCGAAATTGTGAATTAGGCATTCACAATGAGCGAAAAGCATCAAAAAATTTCATCAAACACTTTTGCTGAACGCGTCCAATGTACTCTTCTTTTGGAAAATAAACGACTGCGACTGTTGAATTTTTTCAAACCAGCAGTCGAAGCAAAGGCAAAGAAATGAAAATAACCAAGAGTTTTCAAATCCCCTGCTTAAGGGGTAATCCGACCAGTTTGGTGGACAAACAGCACATTCAGCACTCAATTTGCCATTAATTGTTCATAAGAAACCAAACGGAAGGTGTATCATAAAAAAAGGGGAAAGGCAGCATGACTATCAACTTGCGAGTACATTGCAAATTGATTCGTCGGACCAAATATTTTCTAATTAATTCGACACTCTAATTGAGGGGGACAAAGTAGTAAGTTTTCCAACTGAATTATTAAATTCACAAAATATGCCAGAAATGCCTCCATAAAATCCTCGATTAAAGTTGGTTCACCGTAATTTACGCAAACTCAAATGCAACGGGACAAGCTTGATCATCATCAGGATATAAATAGGCGCTGCAATAAATAAATTAAATCATTACAATAGTTTAAGTATACACCTTCTTTTTCTTTTCATTTATTTATAACAAATATCATTTACTCCAATGCTGAACAACCCAGCTACATAACGTCAAGTCATTTCCGCGGTCAATTTCTGAATGAGCGCAATATCGTATGAAACGAACACATCCCGAATTTAGAACAAGACAATTGTAGAGTCAATGGAATTCCGCTTGAAAGCTACTGAGGTACCTAATTATGGCGGCAAGTTTAGCCTATAACAAGGCTCCTGATAATTCCAATTTGGTTACAGTTAAAGACTTAAGCGGGGCCACTTATTATTGTGAGCGTAATAAATAAGACTCAAATGAGCTTTCAGTCTCCACTCGAATGTAATAGGTCATATAAAAAGCCCCCCGCGATTTTTGCCACTAAATGGTGTCCATAAATCTGGACAATCTGTGTCAAACGAACATGTGCTTGTGAAAGAAAGAGAAAAACGTTACAAAGCATGCCGAAAGGTTTGTGCAGTTTATGGTGAGAATGCTGTAAGCGAACGTAGGAGCCAGTGATGCTTTGCTAGGTTTCGTTACGGAAATTTCGTTGTAAAAGATGAACCTCGCACTGGTCGGCCTGTCAGTGAAAAGGTCGATGAAATTTTGCAACTGATAGAGCAAGACCCATAGGAGGTACTAAATATCAACTATATGAAAGTTTCGAATCTTTTAAAAAGGGCAGGCTACTCAAAATTTCGATGTTTGGGTGCAAAGAAATTTAATTGACCGAATAACCATCAGTGAAATGCTGCTGAAACGTAACGAATCATTTCGGGTGATGAAAAATGGATTATATATGAGAATATCCAAGCAAGCGATAATGGTAAAGGGAGACTGTTTATATGAACCTTTAGATCCATACTCCATATGCTGACATGGGTCATGTCAATAAACATGTGCCTAAAGTTCATGTTACTGACGATTCAAAGAGTCCGCCCTTGTTTTGTATAAATTTGGTCAGTCTACACAATGTCGGTTATTTAAAAAATATAAACGCTCTTGTTCCGCAATTGATTATGCGAATTATGCCCCGGATTGTGGTAAATATAATGTTTTTCACCAATGTTGCTGTAATAGTTATTTGCGCAAAGTAAAATTTTATATTAATTCAGTTCCAAAAATTTTTGAAATCAAAATTCGTCAAAATCAAAAATAAATCAGAGATATTTCCAACTTGTATGAAGTTTCATGGAGTTGTAAGTAGCGCTCATGATGGGAAAGCGAATCTTTTTGCTCATTTTTTACAGGAAACCTACTAATAGTGCCTGTGGAAATAGTTCCCCTTATCCTTATAAAATTAATGAATTTAATTACTTCGGTTTGTCGTTTATTGAGGGTAGCTGTGCTAACAACATATATGTATATTCCCCTTTGTATCACACCTAATTTATCGCTTACAACAACAACAATATTATGTCGCTCTCGGTGACTTGAGAGAATCTATTCAAGAGAGATTATGCTCTTTATAACAAACAAAGAAGAGAAACAAAACTGAGAGAGGGGGAGAGAGATATCATTGGTCACATGTCCACCCAGAGAGAACTTATTCATATAGAGGTTACAATTCTCTCTTAAAAAAATGGCCGGAGAGACTTTTCAGAAACGTCACCCATTTTTCTTTTGATTGTATTGATATTGTTGTGGGAATGATAGCGAAAATGGAACATGTATAGGTTTGACGTGATTTTTTTATGGAATCCTCCAACATGGTCGTCAAGCCGCAGTTTGGTGCCTCTACCGAAAAACCAGCTGACTCACCCTCTCCTAATGGATTTTTTTGGGGTTGGTCGATTCACGAAACTCTTGTACGTGCCCAATGGCTTCGACTTGAGATGTGTTGACCGGCAGCTCTATGGCTGCAAAGATGGTGTTGGCCAAGTCCGTAATGGTATTGCCAGCGGATGATGCATTTAGAGCTGCATCGCACTCAATTAAATTTGTGTTATGTGTCATTTTTATCCCAAGAGTAATCGGGAAGCGAAATCACGGCAGAGCCCGTTACCGTGGTAGGTCTAATTGAAACAGGAGGGCGACAGGTATCCAGAGTCCGCATACTAGAGATCAGGCACCCTCCTGACTATGCATCCCTTGATGTACGCTGTTCCACCGTGGATTAGAGTGTTCGATTTAAGAGAGTGGCACATCTCTCCTACTGACTACCATTTGCCAGCATCCGAGGCAGAGACATGACCTTGCCTTGAACCTGTTTCTCCACGGAGAGTGTGTAGTCGTACTACCAGCAATGTTCACAGTTGCGGTACGCACGCCGTGGTGTTTTGTGTTGGTCCCCCTGTGAACCAGGCGGCTAGGCGGCTAGGCGGCCTCTTTTATGAATGATAACAAGCCAAAGAAAAAAGTGCGTAGGTTAGAAAACAATACCTAAATCATTCTCATGGGTTACACATACAACGACAACGGTGAGCGGAAAACCACGCGTCGCGCGCAAGGTAAATAATAACAAACATACACAATTTCATCCACCCATGATATATACATAACACACTCGCAAAATTGCACGCTCGTGTTGCTTGACTTCGACTTCTTCGCGACTTCTTTATCTTTCCTTATAATCGGCACGGAGAAAAAAATTTATCGGTTATTTCGGTATTTCCTTTAATTGTGTATACATTGTGTATATATACAAATAACTACAAATGCATACATACAGCTACACACCATCTTAAGGTTAAAACGTCCTCTGGCCAGCTATCTACAGTAGAGGGTAAGGCGCTGGAGAAGTCAGAAAATAGTAGGCAAATGGACCCGGCAGCACCACGGGATGATCAAGCCGTGAGGGACCAGAACCAGTGGCAACAGGTTGGTCCAAAGACTAAAAAGAAACCTAAAGTGCCCCCTAGACGAGTAAGACCAGATGCTCTGATCATCCAGCAGACGGGGAATCTCTCGTACAGCGATATTCTCCAAATGGTAAAGAAGGACGAGAGCCTCAAGATTGTTGGGGAGAATGTAAGGAAGGTGCGCAAAACACGGAAAGGAGAAATTCTCCTAGAGCTCAACGGTGAGTGCAGGAGGGAGACGCAAGCCCTAAAAGACAAAATGAGCGAGGCCCTGGCCGAGCGAGCGACGGTTAGAGCAATCACCCAGGAAATCCAGGTAGAGCTCAGAGACCTGGATGATGTAACCACCGAAGGTGAGGTACTGGAGGCGGCAAGGGAAATACTGAAGCAGCCGGAGCTTACAGCGTCCTGCATTCGCAAGCTGAAACCAGCGTTCGCGGGAACCCAAATGGCTATCCTCGCTCTACCAGCCCCATTGGCAAAGCAGCTGCTGACAATAGGCAAAATCCGGATTGGCTGGACGGTTTGCAGGGTCAAAGAGCGTGTTCAAATGAAGCGTTGCTTTAGATGTCTCGAATTCGGGCATATCGCTGGAGTTTGCCGGAGTAGCGTGGACAGGAGCACGTGGTGCTTTAAATGCGGAGAGGCCAACCACAAGGCAAACGATTGCACTTCATTGCCAAAGTGCTTTATATGCGCAGCAAAAGGCAAGGACGCAAACCATCAAGCAGGCAGCCGGGGTTGCCTACCTGTAGCTGAGAGGAGCGGACGTCTCAGGAAAAACCAAAATTAGATTCTTACAACTGAATCTAAACCACTGCGCGGATGCCAACGACCTACTAACCCAATCAGCGCACGAGCTCAAAATCGACGTTGCCATACTTAGCGAACCATACCGTGGCCACCGCTCCCCGGACTGGTGCGCTGACTCATCAAAAAAGGCAATGATTGGGTGTTACGGATCTACCAAAATGCGCTGCGGAACAACACTCGCGAAAAAAGGCTTTGTTCGGGCCAAGATAGGGGACCTATGGATCTACAGCTGCTATCTGCCCCCCAGCACCAGCTTGGAAGAATATGGAGCAACGCTTGACGAACTTGTCGAGGATGCAAGATCCCATCACCCCACTGTCATCGCGGGCGACTTCAATGCATGGGCGATCGAGTGGGGCTGCCCCACCACAAATGCGAAAGGGCGCTGTCTACTGGATGCATTCGCCGTACTTGATATCGTCTTGGCAAACTCGGGGTCAGGACATACGTTCTCTCGACAGGGAGGCGGGTCCATCATAGACCTTACATTCATAAGTGCCTCGATAGCCAATTCCACATCTTGGTCCCTTAGCGAACACTATACTGGAAGCGACCACATGGCTATAGTATTCTCGATCCATGAAGGCGTAAAGGAAAGTACGCAGCGCCAGAGCCAATACCAAGCAGGATACAGGGAGGAGACTTTCAACCCCGACATCTTCCACGAGATGCTGAGCACAGAGAATACCGAGGAGCCGATGACTGCTGAGGACCTGATGACTCGGGACAAGTCGCCTGCAACGCCAGCATGCAGCCCAGACGCAGATATAAGAGACACCACGAGGCAGCCTACTGGTGGAACGACGAAATAGCAGCGGCCCGTGAGAGATGCTTGCGAGCACGGCGACTACAGAAAAGAGCACGCGATCAGGAGAGGGCACTCGAGTTGCAGAGTTTACTCAAGCGTAGGCGGAAAGAGCTCAAAGTGGCGATCCGCGAAAGTAAGAGGCGTTGCTTTTTGGCCCTATGTGATGAGGCTGACCGCGATCCTTGGGGACGAGCATACCGGATCGTGGTAAAGAAAATAAAAGCCCCAAGACCAACAGCGCCTACCGATACAGTGGAAATGGCACATATAGTGGCGACCCTGTTTCCCCAACAGTCAGACGTCATTGAGAGGTACACCAGCACAGCACTGGAGCATAATAATGGCTTTTATCCAGTAAGCCAAGAAGAGATGTGCCATGCAGCCCGGAGGATAGCGAACTCGAAGTCACCAGGTCCCGATTTGGTGCCAAACTTCGCATTAAAGGCGGCTTTAACTCTGCTCCCGGACACTTTCAACAGAATGTACACGCAATGTCTGCGCGAAGGTGTCTTCCCGGCAAGGTGGAAGATACAACAACTAGTGTTGATTCCAAAAGCGGACAAGGATCCTAGAGAACCATCCTCGTATCGGCCCATCTGCCTCCTCGATTCCGCCGGAAAAATTCTCGAGAGAATAATATGCGACAGGATTGAGGCAGCAGTGCGGAGATCTGGTGGCCTGTCTTCTATGCAGTTCGGGTTCACTAGGAAGAAAAGCACTGTAGACGCTATCCAGGAGCTAACCAATACAGCTAAGGCGGCAATCGAAGGTACGCGATGGAAGGGGGGTACCAAGCAATACTGTCTTGTAGTGACCCTAGACATTAAAAATGCCTTTAACTCGGCGAGATGGGACAAGGTGTTGGAAGCTCTCGGGTCCTTTCGGGTCCGTAAATACCTTATCGATATCATAAGGAGCTACTTCAGCGAACGCATACTTCTCTACAACACAGACGAGGGCGTCACACAGTATAATGTAACCGGAGGCGTCCCACAGGGATCGGTCCTAGGACCCACTCTGTGGAACATTATGTACGATGGAGTGCTGAAACAAGCTTTGCCAAGTGATGTCAAGATTGTTGGATTTGCTGACGACATTGCCATTGTGGGAGTAGCCAAAACAATCAGCGAGGTGGAGCGATCGTGCAACGGTGCCATATCTGTGGTCTACGAGTGGCTACGGACGTCCGGGCTGCTGCTGGCCGAACACAAGACGGAAGCCGTACTCATCAGCAGTCGGAAAAGAGTGGAACAGGCTCGGGTGCAAGTAGGCGAAACTGTCATCGTTTCAAAGAGGTCCATTAAATACCTCGGGGTGCTGGTGGATACGCGACTATGTTTTAAGGAGCACCTTGCGTATGCAAACCAAAAGGCCGCTGCGGCGTGCAGAGCCCTAAGCAGGATCATGGCCAACTCTCGTGGACCCCGGCAAGGACGACGGATGTTACTCCAAGGGGTAACTAAATCTATAATGTTATATGGAGCCCCAATCTGGGCTAAGGCTATGGCCATAAGGAGCTATCGCAGAGGACTCGACTCCACATACCGATTGGCGGCCCTAAGGGTATGCAGCGCCTTCCGTACGATTTCAGAAGATGCTGCTCTTGTCATTGCAGGGATGATACCGATTGACATCCTAGCGGAGGAGGCTTCGGAGATCCACGACGAGGTTCAGCAGACGGGCGCGAGGAGAGAGGGCGCACGAGTGCAGGCAAGAACTCGAAGCCGAGCAAAGTGGCAACACAGATGGAACGGCTCAACAAATGGGCGGTGGACGAACAGGATCATCCCAAATCTGGATGTTTGGCTGGACAGGAAGTATGGGGAGGTCAACTTTCACCTCACCCAGCTCCTCAGTGGACATGGATGCTTTAGGGCATATCTGTACCGCTTTAAGCACGCAACCGATCCGTACTGTCCCTCTTGCGAGGGCCGGGTGGTGGAAGACGCAGAGCATGTATTACTCAACTGCGACAGGTTCCAAGACGGTAGAAGACAAATGGAAACGACACTGGGGGTCACCCTTACAGATAGGAATCTAGTTGCCCTAATGGTGTCGAGCGAGCAATGCTGGAGGGCGGTGAGCAGCTACGCGGCATCGACAATGACAACGCTGACGTCACTAGAGCGGTCCCGGCGTAATGAAGAAGCCGGTTAATAACCGGAGCCATACCCCGTGATGCAATGCCTCGCGGTGGTTCCGCGGGGTCATGGTTACATCTATTTCTCTCTTCCTGTTCTAAACAGAACTTTACTTCTTATGTCTTAACTCTCTAATATGTCTGTATACTATGCATATCTTATAATGAATTAAAAAAAAAAAAAAAAAAAGCTACACACCATCTTCGCACTGTATCGCACAAGGCCTTGTTATTTATGTAGTGTGAAAAAGCAAAAGCAAATACATACCGCTACAATGAATGATCATCCCACTGTATCGCGCAAGGTGTTGTTATCGTTGTTGTATGACACCAAAAAAGGAGAGAAATAAATACTTCTGCATATAGAAAAATAATTTAAAATGTAAAAGCAAAAACAATTTCGTTATTATTACATAAACAATGTATGATAGACTGAGAAAAAAACCAGGAATAGTATATTTTGTTTCTTCATAAAATTTTTCCTTTTTCTTCTCAATAGATCGAAAATTAAATCTATGATATTAAATACACCCACATACACTATGTCTCACTATAATAAGATGCGTATGCTTGATTAAATTATGTCCAAGTATCTTGAAAAAACAGCGTCAATGGTAGTACAGTAATTTGATGCGAATTACGCTGGATCATTACTAATATGTAAATCAAATGTATCTAATAAAAAGGATATTAATTCTTCTGCCAATTTTTCTTTATTATTGAAGTTGACGTTCTAGTCTCCAGCCAATATGAGTGGAAGTTTATGAAAATTTTGTTAAAGTAAATTAGAACTTAGCTCAGTATATTCAACAATGATCGATGAATGAATAATATAATATCCTCAATATTTTGATTTGGGGATATATAAATAGCTATAATAACTATTGCAAAATCGTCTCCTATTTTACAAATTGCTAAACAAATATCACCAACTGATGAGTGCTTAATACTCAAGTCTTTAATGTTGGACAAAAGCACTTCCCTGTTTTCTATACAAATATGAGCCGCGTCTTCACTTCTACGATATAATGTGGCCCCACCAGAATGAAAATTTTGTCGTTTATAATAAGAAATGCAATTGAAATTAGGAAGGGCAATTTATTCTTCATATCTTATCCACGTTTCGAAAAGTAATAGTAGGTTCGAGTTTTTAGTATCTGGATCCAAGGAATCTAAGGCACGTCTTTTCAAAGGTTGGCAGTTAAAAATTAATAATGAAAGACCCATTTTTTTACAAATCATATCTAGGATAATTATGTTCTGGTCTGAAACGTGTTTAACGATAATCTTTGAAATTCTTGTAGCAATTTCTCTGGATCTTCTTGGGGCGTTACAATATACAAGTTTTCGTATGTGTTACTCGAGATAGCGCAACGAGTAACAAATAATATTTGCGGTACGCGTAAACTATTTCACTTAAATTTCCACCCTGCGATTAATGTATTGTAATAGCTAGCGCAAGTATAAACTAAGAAAAATGCTTTCGAGTAGCAATAATTTTCTTATGTAATGCCAATGGAATGTTTGCAGATCATAGTTCAATGGGCACAGCAAGACTACTAACTCCACTTTGTACAGCTAACTCAGCAGATTTTTGCTTTTCTTCCAACCAATCGTTGTTGAACCACAAAACTCCAACCAAACTCTAACTACAATATTGTTTTTATCAAAATCTAAATGCATTAATTTTCCTGTCGTACCATTACATAAGCCATCTGATAAATCAACATTTGTTGTGATGAGATAAAACACGCCTTTTACAAATATAATTTCATATGGTAAACCACCAGTATCTGTAACTAACTTCTTATGTAACTTTACTCTAAAATTAGCACTTTGTTCATGATTTTTAGATCCTGTAATTTAATCAGTGGCTTTAGAGAGTAGAGTGGCTTATTTCATCGAAGATTGATACTTGTACATATCTAAAAAGAGATCTATACAAATGCGCTATTTCAGATGGCAGAGAAAATAGTTTTGAAATTGAAATTATAAGAGCAGATTGAATTGATGTCCCATTCAACTGACATAGAAGCTTTACCAGTGGTAGCGTAAGTTATATAAGCATTACAATAGCCGTCTGTATTAGTAAATCTGTTATAAATTCCCATTATTAGGCTAATGACAAAATTTTTACCAGCTCCTGGACCTGGTGAAAAAAATTTGTAAAGGAGCTTGATGTGTAGTTTGTAAATGTTAAATAATATGCATCAATAAACGAAACCCGCCAAAAAAAGTTAAGGAAAATAATGCGTGAGGGTGCTTATCAGTCACGAAGGCATGTAAAATATCATTCCGTCGAAACCAAAGATGTTTCACAACAAAACGTCGTCACCTCAACTAACTCGCATCCTTTGCCCAAAAAAAAAAGTTGTCTTTGCTGACCAAGTATTATTATGTTCAAAAATGCAAACTTATAGCTCACCTTCCCTTAGATTAACTATTGGATTATAATTTATATAATCTGTTAAATACATATTAAGAACATACATATAAACAAAAACTAAATAAATAAATATCATTACATTTCACTTTCCAAGCAACTAATAACAACACACAAATTATTTACTTTAAGTTTTGTACCTTTATTACTTTGTATACAAACGAAAAACATCTGATTAAAATGTGATGGCTTGGTTATCAAAGTATTTTTGTGATGAATTTTTAGCCATCGCAATCACTAAATGTTTATCGAAATTGTTAATTTGGCATTCACAATGAGCGAAAAGCATCAAAAAAGGTCATCAAACACGTCTGCTGAACGCGCCCAATGACATAGAAAGTTGATTCCTTCTAAGGGGGTGATCATGCGGGTGTAGCCTCTCCAGTCATCGCCTTGTTGAAATATGGATGAGGCTTTTAAATTGAAATACATAACAACGTCAAACTGTGAAGTAATATTTCTTTCATACAAAAAAATTTGATGAAATTATAAAAATTTCAGGTTATATTAACGCACCAAACATGAACACAAACATTCTTCATGATGACATTCGTATATGTACTAATTTTTTTAGCCTATCCGGTTGGTATCCCATCTAAATTAAAAAAAAAGAACTCAATGTTCTATATAGGTATAAAAGACCAGGAATAGTATATTTTGTTTCTTCATAAAATTTTTCCTTTTTCTTCTCAATAGATCGAAAATTAAATCTATGATATTAAATACACCCACATACACTTTGTCTCTTTACAGTACACATAAGCAACTCCAAAAATAAAAATTTAAAAAAAAAACAAAACAAAAATTTATTGAAAAAATAGGTGTGTGGTCGCCGTCACGAACGAAGTTCCTCACGCCTTTTTAAATATAAATTACAATGCCTTTTTTGTGGTCTTAAACTTACGCCAATGTCTCACTTCGTGATGTGTAACTTAAAGTTACAATTCGGAGAAATGCGCGATTGCCATTTTTTGTGATCCTTTACTTTACTTATGTAATACTCTTTCGTTATATTACGGTTTCTACTTTTTAACTTATATTGCAATAGAAGTCAACTTTTTAAATCTCATTATATTGTACCATGGTAATTAATGGCTTATGGTAACTATAATATGATGCGTATGCTTGAGATTAAATTATGTCCAAGTATCTTGAAAAAACAGCGTCAATTTTAGTACAGTAATTTGATGCGAATTACGCTGGATCATTACTAATCTGTAAATCAAATGTATCTAATAAAAAGGATATTAATTCTTCTGCTAATTTTTCTTTATTATTGAAGTTGACGTTCTAGTCTCCAGCCAATATGAGTGGAAGTTTATGAAAACTTTGTTTAAGTAAATTACAAAATATTCTATATAGGTATAAATATTTCGTTTTCCATATCCAGCAGTAACTTAAACAGGAATTTAGCATACGCTCATTGTTTTTCAGAAGTTTTTATTGTGTTTTATGTTTTATGTTTGTTTTATTATATCAAATTTCTTAATTCTTATCTATTATTATAGGCTATTTTTTCCATTAGCACTTCTTCTATAATATAATTCCAAGATGTGGGTACATGAGGAACCTGTCCTTAACCATCGCTTCTCTCTAAAGGCTTAATGTCAAGAGTATCGTCGAGTTTTGTCGCTTTAATTAACACCTTCGATCTTGGTATTTTTTTTTCTCCATTCACCAATTTCCGCTTGCTACGTAGCCGCTTAGCATGCAGATCTTTTAATTCCGTGTATTCCGTTTGTTGCACGACTTCAATATTTTGCAACATTCTCTCGTAGCTTTCCATGAAGGTTTTTAATGTTTTTGGTTTTTCATGTTCTGAAACTAAAACTAGTTCTTTGACATCGGCGTTAATCTTTTGGTTTCGATTAATATCACTGGGCCTTCCGGATACCTTTTGACCATTCGATAACCTTGTTTCTATTTTAAGAGACGCCATAGCAGACAAACCATTTTTGGTATAAATTTGTCTGGATTGTTCTGCTATATAGACACGTTTTTCGTAAGCGGCACTCTTGGAGGAATTATGGGCGTTTATGCTTAACAGATTACGCCAAAGCTGATTTGGCATTCGTTTGTCCAACTCAACTTCAAAATCAAAATTTAGATATTCGCCATTTTTTCCAACTTTTTTGAAAATGTTTTCGTGTTTCTGGTTTTTTATTTCTGTGTCCTTCGAGACTCTCGAGCCCTTGTATGAATCGTTCTGCGATGTCATTTCTTTTGAAACTTTTGGTATATTTTCCAACTCCACAGGAAAAATAAACCTCAGGCCATCGTAATCGCACATATTTTGATTAATAAAATATTGTTTTGGGCTCCTCTTAAGTATTTTCTGGTCTTTAATTTGACTTTCATTCAGTATGAGTCTAGTATCTGCAGACAATTTACAGTCTCTATTCTCATCAAGCCCTAATTGGCAGATGAGTTTTTCCTTAATTGCATCATCTAACCTTTTGTTGTCTTCTTTATTGTCAGTCACCTCCTGTTTCCAACATCCGCTATTTAGTTTTTGATTTATCTCCCTCCTGTTTCCATCACTGACATTCTGTATATTATCGTTCTTCTCTTCCCCAACATTACTTTTTGTATCTAGCCCATTGACTTCTGCTTCCAATATCCACAACTGACTTGGCTCGTATGTTTTGTAAATACCTGGAGTTATTTCTAAAAGGAAATAGTGTTGCAATACCTTGTCATCTAATTGGAATTCCGGTTTAATTTGTTCTCTGTCGTTCTTTTTTTTCCACCACTGATCCTTTTCACAAGTGATCCATTGTTGAAGAGCTTTCTGTTCACTTAGATTTATTTCGTGTTGCTCTATATGTATTCTAGAGTTAGTGCTCTGCGACTTCCCGGTCATTTTAATATTTTCTTTTTCTCCCTTAGTTTCGAATGTACTTTTGTCATCCGTTGTATTCGGGTGAACTTTACAATTACCCTCTTTAGCAATTTTTTTCATTTCATTACCCCTTTCACCACTATTTTTATTGCTCAAATTAACAATATATTTTCCTGTTTCTCCTTTTATTTCCATGTTCCTTTGATCATTGCCTACTGAAAGTGCAACCTTATGCCCATCTTCTCCATCCAATATAACTATACCTACATTTGATTGACGGCTGTCACATTGTTCACTTACTTTACTGGCTTTTGCATGAAGATGTCTTCCTAGATTTGTTTTACGGAAAACTCCAATTATCCCACTTTTTATCACTTCATTGTTATGGTCTTTTTCTTTCCCCGTACACTTTGTTGACAGATTAATAACTTCTGCCTCTTTGAATGGATAATCGACTTTTTGTCCATTATTCCCATACACGATAATAAACTTTGGTCTTGACTGATATTTGCTATTTTCTCCGTCGACCATTTCGATTATCGCAGATAGGACGCCTTCCTCTATATGATCTCCTATTTCGCACTTCTCCATTCCTTGTTCATTGAACTGCTTACTATTTATATCAGCGCCCTGACAAGACCAAATTTTACCAGTATAGTGTATTGCTCCATCTTTTAATCCCATTATTGAAGTAGTCATTGCTTTTGCTGTAAGATTTCCATCTACCGTTGTTCTTTTGTTGAAGGTATTGAGAGTGTGAACACCGTCCTTCGAATTGACCCCAATCAAATAAGGTTTGAATTGAACATTCCTCTTTTCTATATCTTTCACTTCGATATTACCAAATAATACATTAGAGTGATTATCTTGTTTCACATAACCCAAATGTTTTTCTGTGGTTCTCTGAGTAGGCTTATTACACACCACTTTTTTTCTAGTTCCCTCAAACCCCAATCTCAACTGTGGCTTTAATAGATTTATTTCATCATCAATTCCTGTAACACACATCAGACAATTACGGTCTTCTTCAGTTTTTATCGGTGGCTCATCTTGTCTTTCACAAACCTCTCCGACAACCTCTATCTCCATTAGATTCAACCAATTCCTTAGTTTCCCTTGAACGAAACTTGTGTCCCCTAAACTTGCAATACGGTTTTCAAGACTATTCAGAGGCTGTGTATGCTTTCCCAACGTCGTCATGTCTGTTTCATCATCTCTCTCAGAGATAATACATCCAACTTCTTTCTCTAAACTTGCTAAGTGTAAACATTGGTGTGGCTCTTTCTTAGCTTCTTCAATACTCTGCACTTTGCCCAAAAAATATTTTTCGTTGTTCATTTCAATCGGCAGAGGTGGATCTTCAAATCGTCCCAAGTTCACACAAAGCGCATCTAGCTCTTCTCTGCTTGTAGAATTATCTGTCGACAGTGGTGCTTCTCTGTTGTTTGTTTGAAGAGACATTTTGAATGTATAAACTAAAACTAAACAAACTTTAATTTCACCGATGAAAATAATATAAAGGCGTTTTCTACTTATTCAAAAATATTTTAATCAAATTAGTTCTGTTGCTCTAAAGAAGTTGCCTATTGTGTCATTTTCTTGATTTTCCTTCCTGGTTCAACAACGTTTCTTAGTCCATTCAACACACTTTAAGTGTTGGAAAGCAGAGTTACATTTTAGTTAATGAAGTATCGTTTGACATTGATTCTGGAGTAAAGCCAAACTCCATACGACGCGTGTCACGCGGCACGCGGAAATACATTCATAATTTTAAGTGAAGAATTTGTGATGACAACCAAAAAGTATACCATTGGAATATCATTGGAGAAAATTGTAACAGTAGACAGAGCGTAGAAGGCAGCAACGTTCCGGGTCCCTGCTAATTCATAAAAAAAAATTAAAACAACTCCTCGTCCATTTCTTTTTTCGTTATTAGTCCGTGCAAATAGTTCATCATGATAATTTTATCATCTTCTATGTCGTCCGCAAGCATTTTGTTAAAGTTAATCCTTCACATTTCAAAGAATGGTATATGATCGTTCCTCGCTTGGGCAGAATCGCTTTTAACCAAATTGTGCCGAATAATGTGAGGTAATCAAATAGAGTAGATTACTGTTTTGACTTATGTTTAGGGTAGAATCAGTATTCATACTGCACACCAACCAAAAATATTAGTGACAGACAAAATTATGTACACAAATAATCCGTAGCCATGTGCTAATTCCTTACTAACACTATAACTCAACGGCTGTTTGCGCGCCAACTTTTTAAAAAAAGTCGAAAGTTGCTCAACTTCCTGCGGCAAGATTCGTTTCGTCGAAGTATGTTTCATATGATTGCATATATGATTGCGTCCATTCAACTTTAACGATTTGGAGCAAGTGAAGTGTTAAGTCGATTGGTCGTCTGCTCTCGAACTCCGAATTTAATTAAATAAAACTAAAATAAAAGCAAAATAATCAACAACAAGAACATAAAAAGAGTCAAGGCTGTTCTGGATTTAAGAATGCCTATTGACCGCAGTCGCCTGACTGCGTGCAGCACGCAAAATCACCATCAGCCACCATCAAAAACAGCATGAGCGTACCCCACGCTTAAACAGCTGTCCGCACAAACAACAACAACGCATACCTTATCACATCATCAAATTATTCAAACAACAGCATTAACAACAGTGACTCTAACCAGCTTCACTCCCCGCTAATTTCAAATGTGCGCGTTCGTGCTCTCCCGCGATACATCAAACAGTTTCATACTCACAAAGTGAAAACAACAACGCATCATCAATACAAACCAATACAAACACAATGCGCTTTACCGACGATGCCACTCTTCTCTTTTCCACTAACAACAACAACAAAAACCACAACGCAGACATCAGCTGCTATCTCCCTCACCACAACAACGACTACGTCAAATTTCTCAGCTACAATGCCAGTTGGCTCCCTCTCTTCGGCAACGTCATTGATCAGAACAACTACATCAAACACGCAAGTACAAAATTCAACCAATCCAAACCAACAGTAATCAAAAATAAAACGCAACTGTAGTAAGCTCTCTCCCAACAACACTTCCCAACAAAATAACAATAGTAAAAAAAATAGTCGCAAAACACAAACGACAACACAAACAACACTGCAAAAGTACTGGCTGAGCGCAATACAATACAAATAACAGGTTCGAACTCCTGTAGTACAGAAGCAGTTTTTAATGCGCCAAGTCTACCTAGGCCATTTACTAAAATTCACAAATTACTACCAACGTACAGAACGTAGAAAAAATAAAAGTACTAAACAAAGCTCTTAAAAACACAATACAAAAACACTACATATTAAAAACACTTAAAAACAACGAAGTACGCATACAGACAAACGACTCGTCCAACTACTCGGCGGTGGTTAGCATGCTTCGAGAAAACAATACTAAATACTACAACTTTAAGCCAAAATAGGAGCGGGATTCAAAAGAGTACTAAGGAATATGGACTACGCCACTGATCTTGATGAACTAAATTATGCCCTATCGGAACTAGGCCACTACGTTATTAATACCCACAACGTACAACAAAAACTACCAAAAACCCCTGCCACTATTTTTCATCGAATTCTCATACGATCTGGCGGAAATAAGAGACATAATAAAACAAGTAGCGCCGGAAATTTAAATTCAAGACATTCTTAAACAACAACCAAATTGACATCGGGCTAATATCTGAAACGCACCTAACACATAAACATAACATTCTGGAAAATGGCTACGTTACTTCTTCTACAAATCACCCTGATGGAACGGTCCACGGCGGCGCAGCGGTCATTATTAAAAACGCAACTTAAACAAATAGAACTCGAAAAGGATCATTTAGATCACATACAATCAACTAATATACAAATCACGGGTTCTTTGGGACCTCTAACTATAGCAGCTGCCTACAGTGTACCTAAACACAAAATCACGTTGAGACAGTATAATGACTTCCTGCAATAACATGGACCACGATTTATTGTCGGTGCAGACTTTAACGCAAAAAACACGGCTTGGGACTCTAGAAAAAAGGTAACAACTCACTGAGGACTGTATACATACCAAATGCAACACATTTAAATACCGGCGTACCAACCTTTTGGCCTACTGATAAGAAAAAATACCTGACCTCTTCGACTTCTATATAATTAAGAATATTGATATACGAAAGCTCGCAATAAAATCAAGACTAGATTTATCTTCAGACCGTATTCAAAGTATTCAGTCCGATTCAACTTGACTACCAAAACAACATATTAACTGAACGTAAAATCAACAAGATACTATGTATAATCATCGCACTGACTAGGAAACTTACAGAGATTATATTAAGCGATCGCTGCCGCTAAACATTTCACTTACAACTAATAGCGACATCGAATCAGCAGTGATTCTCTTGAATGATGCAATCGAGAAAGCTGCATTAAATTCGACTCCTACACATACTAGCACGGAGAGTAACGTATTCTCTCCGCCTTCTCTCGGCTTATCAACAGAAAGAGAAAACTTAAGAAAATTTGGCAAACAATCAGAGCCCCATCTGTAAAAAAACTACAACAAAACGACCAAGGAACTAAAAAATATTTAAACGAACAAAAACGAGACCAACTAGAAAAGTATCTCCAAAACATAAACTCGACAAGATGATCGCACTATTCTCTGTGGAAAGCGACAAAAAAAAAATGACAAACAAGACAATTCATCAACCACCATTGAAAATGGATGACGGGACATGGGCTAGAACAGACCTTGAGAAAAGTACAACATTAGCCAATTACGAGAGTGTATTTCCGGACAATGATACTACCACTGATGACTCACTACCTCCTGTGAACGGAAGTCGTTCAACTGAAAGAAATAATTTCAACTACATAAGACGACTTTAAACATAAAAATGTTACGACAAAATAAACGGACTATTACTGAAAGAATGTCCTTTGGAAGCGCTAGACTACATACGCAATTTATTTTACGATATTAAGACTATGACATTTCCCCAGTGCATTAAAAGTTGCCGACACAAAAGGTATTTCTAAACCTGGGAAAGACTAAAACAAAGCTTCCTCCTTAAGATCCATAAGTGTCTTTAACTGTGTGGATGGGAACGTCTAAATTGAACTGCATTTCAGTAATTAAACACCGTCTTGCTTTTTATACAAAAAAAAAACCGTTGCACCCGACATTCCATTTCATTCCATACTTGTATTTTCAACTAGAGTCTTTCGCGAATTGAAACGGCAAACAAGGCCCTGTTTATACAAGATACTACAGTCTTGAAAGTATTGAAACGGCAAACAAGGCCGTTGTTTCGTTATGAGCTAAGGAAGTTTCAATTTCTCGTCGGCGAAGTTGAATAAACATATGTGTATATGTAATAAATGTGACAATTTATTTTTATTCTGGAAAACAACTCGGCAAACAACAACAAACCGTGGAGGTGCAAAGTAAATGAAACTAAGCCATCAACTCCATCATCTGTCACCGCAATGGCTTGTGCAAGAACACTGCACATAGAGAAACCAAGCATTACATATATCCAGCACAGGCGGTAATTCTATGTCTGATTGTCTTACAAAAGTACCACAAACAAGATATTGATCTCAACCCATGCAGCAAAAAAATAACTGCATGTACTCCTGAAAAAAAAAGGAGATTACGAAAACAAAAGGTTCGGCAGTATAGAGTGGAATTGATCGCTATATGCCGATTAAACGAGAATTCAGTCGGCAAAAATCAGCCTCTGGTAACAAATCTCAATTACTATACAGTATTTCCGCCCAAACAAATGCAAACGAAGCCAATGGCACGAAATCAAATATAATTGCTTTCTGAGAATAATTACAGAATATTCGAAATTCCTCAGCGATGCCAACAAAGACTTCTACACATAAGTGATCAAAAAAG
Source organism: Cacoxenus indagator (assembly GCA_035041755.1). Taxonomy (NCBI): domain Eukaryota; kingdom Metazoa; phylum Arthropoda; class Insecta; order Diptera; family Drosophilidae; genus Cacoxenus; species Cacoxenus indagator. The sequence goes on from JAWNKX010000301.1 coordinate 131,383, forward strand.
GAATAGAATATGCGGTTGACCACAAAGAAATTAAAAATTCCCATGAGAAAAAACGGTTCACAACCGAGGTTGTAATTAACAACCTTGAATAGAATCAAAGTTCCGCAACCCATGTTTATGGTTGAGCTCTCTCCTGAAAACATGTAACCTGAAAACATACAACCTAATATACCTCCTCCATGACCTTCATGAGTCCTCAAGCTGACGTGCAAACAAAACAGACACAACATCAAAACAATTCGGTAACTGCGGGGGTACTAACACTGCAAATTATAGGAGTTGCCCAGTTTTAAGGAAATGAAATTCCAGATTAATCAGTGCAAAAAATGCATAACCATCGAATATTCCAAAGTACCTTTCCCAACATTACATATGCACACGTGTGGCGACCTGGAGCTTAACAAATGCCGAACATAACGAGAAAATACCAAACACTACACTCAAATAACCTCAGAAAAGTGAACTCCCGAAGCATTGTAGAACCCAAACAACTCCATCTCCACAACATAGCTCTCTTGAACAAACGATTGCTAGTTTTATGCAATACATGTCTCGAACTCCTTTAATGATGCAAATCATGTTTGTGGTGACATTTAAAAGCAAACACTTGTCCTACAAAATCTTGGAAATCAAAATTTCCCCGCTTAAAGTAACAGCTGCTGACAAAATACTTTTCCGAGACAGAACTGATGGTTTATTGCTTTCAGAAACGCAACTAACAAATAGGTATAAACTTGAGATCCCAGGCTGCTCTTTCGACTCCACAAAACGCCCTAATGGCAAAGTACTCGGCAGAACGAGTATACTTATTAGAAGGTGACTAAAACATTACCAGTCAGTGTCATACTCCAAGAACTACATGCGACCTACGTTGATTGTCATTGGAAGCACAGTTGGAAAAATGTCACTCTCAGCAGTCTTCTGTCCATCCTGATTTTCGATTTCCGAATCATGCTTCACGCATTTTTTCGATAAACTAGTGCAATCAGGCCCAACACATCATGTAGGACCACCCTTTGCTAACAATAAAATGAATTAGCAATCTTACGAGAGCGAGGAAGAAGAAGCATAACAAGAAAAATTAAATAATCACAGAGCTTATATAGTTCTTTGTATTTTTATTTTAGACTAGTGGCTCCGGCAAAATTTTTTTTCTCTCTCTTGTATGTGTATACTTGTATACTCTGAGAGTAAACAGCAAATGAGAAATTTTGTTGGTGGTTTTGTTCCAGAATAAATGCCGCTTTAGGACAGAAACGGCAAAAATATGAAAAAAACACAAAAGAAAAGGTAACAGATTTTGTGAAATAGAAAAACGAAATTAGTATTTTCGTACCAATACTATCACACTTTTAATTTCATTCGCTTAAAAACTTGTGCTCTATGACGGGCTTCTGTAGAGCTCGTGAATATACCGTTTTAATTTTTTATGATGTATGCTCTGAAAGTAAACATCAACTTAGAAATGTTGTTCGTGGTTTCGCCTCTCTCTTACCCCAACCAGAGTGAATATCATATACACAAAAAAAAAAACAACCAAGAGCACAATCCTTTTGTGGGAGTTGAAGAGAGCAACCAACTCGCAAACATAAACATAAAACTGAAGAAGAAGCATAGCAGAAACAACAAAGAAACGTACGAAACTTTTTGTGCTTGTGCTTGCAGTGGATTTGCAAAAATTTAATACTGAAAAAATATATTTATCTTAAAATAATGATAAAATTAAGTATGCTTGTTTCTATCCGGACTAGTATAGCGTTACATACAAAGTTCATACAATCAACTTTATATTATAGTATAGATAAACTGACCTGTAACTGAAACCGCGACTACATTCGTTCGTATATTCATCATTCTTACACTCGGGCGCACATTTCTTTCAGCAGGGATCTTCAATGCTAAGCCGCACTGGGGCTATCGGCTTGCAAATGCCAATGTAAAACAGCTGTAAAAAAAACAATAAAATCAAGCAACAAGCTCAACTTTGCTTCTCCGTGTAGGCCTACATATTGTCCAGCAAATTGAGGAAAATTCCCAACCTAATCGATATTGAAGTTGTTCGCAACATCTGTTTTTCTGTGATTTCAACGGAAACCCATGCCGAGATTTCCATCCTCATTAGACCATTCATCAGTTTCTTATATATCATATAACTTAGTTTAGCAACCCACATAAAAAACACATTCCGTTATGTGAGTTGTTACGTTGGAAAACTGATTGGCTCAGGTGTAAATACGTCAGAGCACTAATCCATTTCAACTCAACTATTGCGAGTCCCACTGTTGCCCCGAAACCGAAGGCACATGGTGGCATATAAACACAACATTATTCCCAAACATCAATTCGGCTTTGGATCAAAACTTTGTACAATCGAACAAATAACACTAGTCACTTTGGAAATCAGAACTGCATTTCTACACCGGGAATACCGCTCAGCTATATTAATTAGTGTTGCTTAAGCTTTTGGCCCAATAAGGAATGATAGCCTTATGTACAAAATAAAAGAGTGCATTCATAAAACTCACACAAATTAATGGAATACCTCACCAAAAGCTAAAATGAGATGCTAAAATATTACCTTAAAATAGTATGACATAAATGCTTATACGTTTCAGTCACTGATGACATCTCTGCAAATCCCCGCCTTGTGATATTAACCCTGTAAAGGTTAACAACTGACTATGCAATCACCTATCGCTTATGCTGCCTTAAAAAAGCATTAAATAAGCTAAGCGATCACATGCAACTTCTAGCTGACTTGCTGGACAAATGGCGTATAAACTAGAATTGGGACAAATGTAAGCACTTGATATTCACCACAAATTGGTGTGACTGTCCAACCATCATTTTTAATAACACTACTGTCCCGCACTCAACGAAAGTCACTACCTGGGAGTTCACTTGGACACACCACTCACCTGACGGAAGCAGATAGAAGCCAACAAATCTGTATGAAAGTAAGAGCTCAGTCCCTTCATTGCCTATTAGACCGAAAATCAGGTTTAAGTCTATATCTAAAGGTGCTACTATCAGGGGTGTCACAGAAAACTCTTCCTCCTCAATTCCGCCTGATCACCGATTTTAGGTGTTACAGAAACCTTTTTCGGTAGGTTTCAAAACCTCCACAGTTTTGTTGGTATATTTGGTTATTTTCGCCTATAGGAAATGCTTTTTAAATAAAACGAATGATAAGGATGGATAGATTATTCTCTTTCAAAATAATTTGTATACATTTTTTTTAACAGATAATTTGTTTAAAGTGTTAATTTTAAAAAACGTTTTACAAAACGTCTAGTAAATCGTTGTTAGTAGGCAAACCCAAACAAACCCAACAAATCGAGAATAGAGATGCAAACTCGTTTTAAATTGAATACACAATTTTTCGAAGATTTGGTTTTATCGGATAGAGCAATAAATTGTGTTGTATATTGAAGTAATAAAATTAATAATGAAGTTGTTATGTGTTAAATGTTAATTAATCGCATATTTTCTGTCCATTTAAAGTAAAAGTTAATTCAAAACTTGTTTTAAGTTGGCATATTGCAAAAGCAAAAATCGGAATGTGAATGCGAATGCGAAGTTGAGAAGAGGAACAAATTTATTAGCAGAATAGCGTGTTTTAAATATAAAAACACTTTTTGTGTTCTTATAAATATTTATAGATAAATGATTTTTTGCAGAGGAGAACAATGAACCCGCAACAAGGCAACATTTTCGAAAAAAAATCATTGTTTATGTAAATAAATAAACATTGAAAAGTGAGTTTATGTATTTATTCCTGCTTCCGATCAGGGGACAGACACCCAATTAGGCAGCTCGTATTCTTAAAATCGCCAGGTATATAGCTAGTACTTAATAATAAATCTTAAGATTAGGTATATAAATAGTGTAGAAATATAAGTTGTATTAGTTATTAGTTAGTTCGTAAGTTTAGTTTATTTTAAGTTTAAGCATATAAATTATAACGTAGCTTAAGAAAGTTCTGTGAATATCAAAGGTGTGACAAATTGAAAGTTCGAATGAAATGCAGAATGCAGAGGCGAACAAAAATGTAATAAAGGAGAATCAGCGGCGAAACACAAATGAGTGGGCAAAAGAAATGAGGCACCAAAGAGATGTGACAAAAGAAAAGCAGACAAATGTTATGACAAACGTGAAGCGTGACCAAAGGGGTGCGACAAAAAAAAACAGCATATGACAAGGTAGCTTGAACTCATGAAAAAAGAGCTCATGTTGTTGCGCAGAGAGAACTTATTCATATAGAGGTCAGATTCGGTCGAGAACATTAAGCAAATTGTGTGGAGTTTTCTTTAATTTATGAAATCATTCTTTAACAAACGAAATCGAGCCATAGCTGCCTTGTATTTTGCCTCTATTTATTTATATGAATGAAATGAAAATACCAGACGGCCAGCAAGAAAAGTAGGCATGATCACAAAGCAAAATCATAGAAAAATATTCCGGGTGATACACACAATAAGAAACTAATACAACCTTATACATGCACTATACCTACACAACACACTCAAACTTAGAACATTTCACACGCAAGGGAGACAATAAAAACCAACACAATACATGCATTATACCTACACAACAAGGTCACTCACACAATGGCAAGTTTTGATTTTTGACTTCAACTTCTTGAAGACAATTTTCGGTTGTGGCAGAAAATTAAATCCATTTCAATAGTGAGTACAGTGAATGCGCATTTATTGAACAGCCAAAGAAACCCAAGTGAAGTTTCTAACTACCGTCGAATTTCCATAGGTCGAACTTTTATAAGTCGAATATCTCCATGACTCGAATTGAGTACGTTTATAGTGAAAAATTAATATAATATGTCTTCCATAACTCGAATATCCCCATAATTTGTTATGCTTTATTGTGATTCAAGATTTGGCAGTGTGACTGTACGACAAATACGCACAGTCCGCAAAGTTCGAGTCTCAATCGCGCAAAGCAAATTTCGTCACCCTTACCTTGTGTTGTGTTCTTTCCTCGATCGTCAATGAAGAAAAAAACAAATGGTCTAGACTTTGTTGTTGCGTGAGCGTAGCAAAATAGAGGAATTTTTATTCCTGCACGCGCCCCACTTCACATCGTAGCCAAAAAGTCAATTTTCGCTTGTCAAGCCCCGAGTGCGTGTTTCGTTGTTGACTTTAAATTTGCGGGCACGCAAAAAGTATACATATTCATTCACGCAGGAATGTCTCTTTTCTTTGTCTACCCTTATGTTTGGCCAATAAGGAAAAAACAAATGTCACACGCTTTGTTGTTGGGCAAAATGTATTGTTTGTCTGTATTCGCAGTAGCGCAGCTGGTTTGATATCATTTTCACATGGGACACTTGCAGTTGCTTGCTGTTTTTTCTGATTGCCTGGTAGTCATGTTAGAATTAGCTGTATTCAACTTCTATTTTTTGATATATCTAGCGCAGAATATACATTTTAAATAAATTTTACTTATTTATTGAGTTATTTATTTCTTTATTTCTAACAGCCCGAACGAATTCGTTATTATTATAATTATTTATTATTTATTCATTCATAAAAGTCCCACCAAAACCGATACAAGTAGGTGGTGGGAATTGCAATAACAAAAATCATGTTCCTCATTCATAAAAAATCGCTTCAAACCTATACATGTTCCTTTTTCGCTATCATATCATTCCCACAACAATATCAATGCCATCAAAATAAAAATGGGTGACGGCAATTAAACAACCAAAACCAAAACAATTCCTTTTGATGCTAATTCGCGCTAAGAACACAAATGGAGACACAAATGGGGGAAACATTTCTTGCTTCGATTTCACAACAGTCACCCACCTTCTAATATTTCTGTTTGCCTAGTTACTTCAGTTCAGTAGTTAGACGCTGCTACTTCGATGTTAATAGCAGAAAAGTAAAATATTCGCATAGCTTCTACTTATTTGAAAAAAGCTCAAAAAGCTTTTGAGAGAAATGTAACCTCTGTATGAATGAATACTCTTTGTGTTGCTGCCTTAAAGAGAGCGCACAATATTAGTGAGAGCAAAGTTCGGCAATATTTTACGGAAAGACAAAAGGGAAAGCACAAGCATGGCTGCAGTCAACGCCGGAATATGAGTGCGGAATTGACTTTGTTTTGTCTGAAATGCAAAAAGTGTTCGGAATGAAGGAAAGCAAAATTTTATTACGCCAAAGGTTTGAGGCGCGAAAGTTTTGTGTTGGAGAATCGTTTTCGCAGTATTTTAAAGACAAGGTGGTCCTGGCCAAGGGTATGGATATCTCAGAAAGCGAGGTGATCGATTATGTGGTACATGGGATTCCAGACCGCCAATTGCGTATAAACGGGAGTTTGCAACGCTTTAAGTCTAAAGATGACTTGCTTTCGGTATTCGTCAACGTTCAGCTAGTGCCTGAATGTCCAGCGCCAATGAAGAATACTGCAACAAGGGGTAAAGTGGCTAGTCAATGCTACAACTGTAACTGTTTTGGTCACTTCGCCGCTGATTGCAGAAAGCCACAATAAGATAAAGGAGCTTGCTTTATTTGCGGAGAAATGGGTCATCGTGTTGCAGCATGCCGTTTCAATAAGAAGACACCCTCCGTGATGCCAGAAAATCCTGAATATGTAAGGTATTTCGATATCAAGTTACTAAAATATCCTAATATGTAAAGTTCCGTAGAGTGCCTCATAGACTCAGGAAGCCCTGTGAGCCTTATTAAGAATTCGTATATTCCAGCTCGTGCTAAGTTATTGTCAGCGGCAAATGTTAAATTTTATGGTTTACATAAAAGCAAGTTAAACGTCAGTGGACAAATAATTGGATTAATTAAAGTTTTATATGAATTCATAAAACTGGAGTTGTTAATTGTTCCTAATAAGTCTATGAGTGTCTCTGCAATAGGTAGAGATTTTTTAAAGAAAAGTTGCGCTAAAATTGTGAGGCAAGATGAAAGTTTTGAATAGGCTTCAACAAATTTAGATAGCGATACAAGACAATGAAAGGATTTGGTTTGCGAAAATGATAATTTTGAAAAACAAATATTAGCAATTGATGTGAGTGAAGAGAACGACAGTACTACAAGTGTGGGAGACGGATTAATAATGTTAGAAAAGTCAAAATGTAATGATGTTTTTAGAACATGTTACTTGAAGTCGGAACGTCCTAGTGAGCCGAGTGCTCGTAGTGAAATGAAGCTTGTGTTAAAAAATGTAAAACTGTTTAGCTGCCCCCGTAGGTTATACTATGCTGAAAAAGTAGAACTTCAAAGGACGTAGAACGATTATTTGGCAAAGGTATACATAAGAGTGAGCGAATCTGAGTTTGTGTCCCCTATAGTATTAGTCAAAAAATAACAGGTGAGCTGAGAATGCGCATTGATTATCGTGTTTTAAATAAAGTAACTACAAAACAGAATTACCTTATTACTCTCATAGATGATTTGTTGGACGGACTAGTGAACAAGAGGGTGTTCACAAAATTGGTTTTAAAAAATGGGATTTTCCATGTTTTTATGGCTGAATAATCTACGAAGTATACGTCGTTTATTACGCCACTGGGGCAATTTGAATTCCTTAGAATGCCTTTTGGACTTAAAAATGCTCCTTCAGTGTTTCAAAGGTTTATAAACAAACTTCTTGTAGACATGGTTAAGGAAGGAAAAGTTATTATATATTTAGATGATATAATGATTGCTACGAAAGAGGTGAAGGAGCATTTCAGAATACTGGAAGAGGTGTTGAAAAGGTTAGTTGAGAACAAGCTAGAATTGATGTTAGACAATCTAGGTACCGCAGCTATAAACGGGGTCGTATATACTTAAATGGGAAAAAATTCAAAACAATTACAGATTGTAATTCGCTGACTATGACTTTGAATAAAAAAGAATTACACCCAAGAATTGCAAGATGGGCACTTGAAATTCAAAATTATGACTATGTCGTCGAACATAGAGCTGGAAAGCGAATGGGCCACGTAGATGCATTAAGTAGGACAGTTTGTGTGATAGAAACGAATACTTTTGAAGAGAATTAAATAATTTGCCAGAATCAGGACACAAATATTAAAAAAGTTAAGGAATTTTCGCAGACAAGACAAATATAAATAAAGATCTTAGTTGTATTACGTACCCGAAGCCATGGACACGTCTTGTAAAAGTATCATAATGAAATGGGACAAAGTTTTTGATGTAATAAACGGTAGTTATTGGTTCCCGAATAGAAGAGTTAAGATTGAAATTCACATAAAAAATTGTTTGGAGTGTATTGCTTTCTCGTCGAGAAGTGGGGAAAAAGAAGGTTTCCAAAATGTGAGAACCCCTTTGAAGTGATACATATCGACCACTATGGGCCGATTGACAGCAAGCAATGTGCCAAGAAACACGTATTAGTAATTATAGATACAGGTTCTAAGTTTGTGAGGTTATATCCTACAAAACCGACAGCGACAAAAGAAGTTGTTGCAGCTCTTAAATATTATTTCAGATCCTATAGAAGACCCTAATGCATAATTTCGGATAGGGGCAGCAGTTTTACTTCAAACGAGTTTATAGAATTCCTGAATGAGAATAATATTCAGCACATAAAAATAGCAACTGGTTCGCCACAAGCAAATGGATAGGTGGATAGGGTAAATAGGGGTCTTGGTCCAATGATAGCGAAAATGGTACACCTCGAACAAATATACATTGGAAAAAGGTCGTTGAACAGGTAGATTTCGCTATGAACAATACAAAGAATATAACGATAGATGAATATCCGAGTGTTATAATGTTTGGTGTACTGCAAAAAGGAAAAGTTGTGGATAGCTTGATCGAAAATGTTTTAGATAAAATCTATGTGGTAATTAAAAACTTCGATTCGCACACTGGTGTAGCAAGAAAGCTCGTACCCAGGTTTAAGGGTCCCTACAAAATTAACAAAAGTTTGAAAAATGATCGTTACGTTGTTGGAGATGTGGATGGGTTTCAGCAAACACAAATTCCTTACAAAGGAATTTGGAGTGTAGAAAATATGAAACCATGGGCCCAAAGAAAGGAAACTGCGAGTAAAGTTAATAAAAGTGCACAAGTTAAGGGAAAGAATTGGACAACGTCAAATGATGTAATTCTAAGACAACGGCCGGAAAATGGAAATAGAAAAACATTGTAAAGCAAAAAAGTTTGAACAAAAATAAAGACGAAACTGTAATGACAGAAAATGATTATTGTCTAAGAAGTAGGGAGAAATAAAAGGAGGATCAGGTGATCCTCAATGTCAGGACAGCCGAATTGTAGTAATATAAGTTGTATTAGTTATTACTTTTTTTTATTTTTATTGACTTAGTAGCTAAGCAATGACCACACACTGAACTCAAATGGGACAGGCCCAAGTGGCATTAAAAATCACCCAGTCACATATACTGGGCTCAGCTGCTCTTAATTGCTAATTTCTTTGATGATCATTCGATACCAAAGCTAATGTCTACGTACTAAATATTTGGATACAGATAAAAATATCATCAGCCAGTAACATAATCAGCATGCAAGATTAAACTAAAGCCAATATTCAATTTAGAATTCAATACCTACAAAAACGCAGACTATTCAAACAATGCAGGTTACCAGTATAGAAAATAAGTTATGTATTAATTCATCGATGCCAACAATTTAGTTTTTATAACATAAGAAGAGGTGGGAGGAGCAGCACTTGCAAAGTGGGTATTAAATTATTTGCATTAGACATACAATGGATAATGTTGCAAATAAGAAGCTCTACAAAAGGGAGTAATAGGAAAATAGTTTCTAGTTGGACTTGCTGGTACACTAAAGTTAATCATTCTAAGTAAGAAAGGTGAGTTAATACTACCATAAATGAAGTTATACATAAAAGTTACACCAATGACCGTTCTACGAATAGACAAGGTAGGGAGGCTGATCAATTTGAGACGACACCGGTAAGATGGTAGGCAAGCATTAGGATCCCAGTGCAAGTTTTTGGGAGCAAAAACTAGAAATTGATTTTGCACCGACTCAATACGATCGATATACATCTGATATTGAAGATCCCAGACACAAGACGCATACTCCATAATAGGTCTTACCAGTGAAGTGTATAGTACTTTGATAGTATAAAGATCATCAAATTCGTTAGACCAGCGTTTAATATAGCCAAGGAGAAGTCTAGCTTTAGAGGCCGAAGTGGAAATGTGGGTACCGAAATGCCACTTCGAGTCCATCAAAATACCAAGGTCGTTAAACTGGGAAATACGATCTAAACTATTTGTGTTAATGTAACTAGAATTTGAAATAAGGGCTCCGCGAAAAAAGGACATATCTTTGCATTTATTGGTATTGAGAATTAAATAGTTTTTGGAACACCAACGAGATAAAGAGTCTATGTCACCCGTGAAAGGGGTTGGGTTATTAAGGCAGAATCATAGTTTTACATCATCTGCATACATTAAAATCTGAATGTGTTTGATGACGGTAGGTAGATCATTAATAAAGATGTTGAAAAGCAAAGGCCCAAAATGACTGCCTTGGGGAACACCTGAGGTTACCTTTAAAGACTTAGATATTGAAGATTTAAAAAGTACCCTTTGAGTGCGATGATCAAGATAAGATGCCAGCCATCGGACCAATGAAGAGGGGAAACCAAAACCTTTGAGTTTGGTTATGAGCAACGCATGCGATACAGTATCGAAAGCTTTACTGAAGTCAGTGTAGATAATATCAGTTTGGCATATAGCAGACTTACTATCCTTTTCGAATAAGGTGAATTATAAAGGATTCTTCCCAACGACTTGGCATAGACGAAGTAATAAGGGATAAATTAAATAAGGTACAAAAGGGAATATATAGGTTGTCAGCACAGCTTTTTAAGATACAACTAGGAATATTATCCGGACCAGGAGAAAAAGAGGGTTTAACCAATTTTAGATATCACAAAACAATACTGCCTTCAATAAACGGCAAATTGAAATGATTAATTGATCAATTTTATAAGGATAAGGAGTACCATTTCTACAGGCACTATTAGAGTAGGTGTCCTGGAAAAATTTAGAAAAAAGGTTCGCAATCCCATCATCATAGCTACTTGCAACTCCATCAAACTCCATACTAGTTGGAAATAACTCTGATTTGTTTTTGATTTTGATGAATTTAAAAAATTCTTGGGATCTCGTTTAATAGTTAGTTTTATTTTGCGCAAATATCTACTATATTAAGATTGATTATAAGTGTTGAATTTACTACAACACGCGGCATAATTCGCATGATCAGTTGCGGAACAAGAGCTTTTAAATTTTTTAAATAACCGACTCCTAATATTTTTTAGACGGACCAAATTTATACAAAACTAAGGCGGGCGCTTCAATGGAAGTATTTACTGTCGTTTGTGACGCTAAATTCCGGCCTGCCCATATGGGGGTCCATGAGTTTATTCCTAAGAAAAAAAACTAGGCCTTTGCCGGTTACCTTACCAGTCACATCTTCAGCTTCATCTTCTGCTTCTTCCAAATATCCAAAAAAACTAAATCAACTTTTTCAAAAGGTTAGAGGGCTAAATTCTAAACTTCCTTCATTTTATATTAGAAGATTTTCTTTCAGTTCTGACATTATCGTTTTCGTTGAGACTTGGCTTCGCCCTGATGTTCTCAACTTTGAAATTTTCAATAACCCTTACTCTACGTTTCGTAAAGATCGTTATGGCCGCGTAGGTGGTGGAGTCTTAATCTCTCTTGACGATTCTGAAAGCATTGAATTTATCTGCGTTAAAATTTCATTCCCTAATTATATCACTTTTATTACTTGTTCATATATCCCTCCTTCATGGTCCGACTCAGTCTACTTGGATCAAGCGAAAGCTATCCAGAATGTATCAGCTCATTAATGACGCTGATAGTTTGCTTAGGAATAAACTCATGGACCACCATATGGGCAGGCCCGAATTTAGCGTCACAAATGACAGTAAATACTTCAATTGAAACTGAGAGCTTGAAAGAAGAGCCTTCTCTAGGGCTAGAAAAATTAAACTTATGAATATTAATATTCGAAAGGTTGTATGATTTTGATGAAATATAGCGTGCACTTCGTCACAGGTTGTCTCCTTATCCAACCGGGAAACAAAAACACGTTTACGAGATTCCAGCACCTTCAACATATATGGAACTGGGGTAGTGGCAGTATTGGATTGCGAAGAACTTAGGGGGTGACAAAGTACAGGAGGAGTTAGAGACTTAATAAAAGATGAAGCAGAAGTTACAGTAGTAGGACAGGGAATAGAGGAAGATGAACAATTTAGTTAGTTCCTAAGTTTAGTTTAGTTTATTTTAAGTTTAAGCATTATAACGTAGCTTAAGAAAGTTCTGTGGATGTCAAAGGTGTGAATGTCAGAAGTGTGAATGCCCAAAGGGCGAAAGAAATAAAGTCAGTTTGTGTCATGCTGTGAAAGAAAACAAACGTATGTATTAATTGGCCAACCCTAGTAATAATATTTATATGCAGAATTTATATTTTATTTACACGTCTATATCTCAGATTATGACAGTAGTTATCTGAAATGCCGTCTTTTTAGCCGATGTATAGTTGTGGAGTGGTCAAGTTTCCTAGCCAACCTGTTTGCATGATTTCTTAATTTGTTGTTATATTTAATTGTGTGTAGATTTATTTATATTTTAGTTCTCTTAGCAGTTAGCTTTGATAGTTAATTTTTAGTACAATTATTGTTTGTATTATTACATGGAATCATTTTATATCGTATTATTATAGTTATTAGTATTATACTTTTTTATTATTGTTTATTATTCTTTATATTACCTTTTTCTTTGTAATTTTCGTACTGATCCCTAGGCAGCTCCATTTATTTGTTAGTTGTATACTATGTACTGGGTCTCACTCAGGCTAATTCTAGTTTCACTTCTAGCACGCGCACATAGTTTCACACGAGAATTTTGTTTTAGACTGCTTTTTTTTATTTCAAAAAAGCTTAACGTAACAACGCAATACCCTATGGTACCGCCGATGAGCATTGCTTCCTAGGGTGTGCGCCCGGAAACTTAGCCGGCTGCTTGCTACCTTTCCAGGCATCTCAGTGATTTTCTTATTTCCCCTGTGAAGTCGGAAACAGCATGCCAGCTATCTACACTGTAGAGCACCAGTTCACAGAGGTTGGTGCTCGTCGCCTGCTAACCTTTGCGATCAGCCAGTTCTCGTCTTGACGCGCGAATCTACCACAGATGAACGGGACGTGCTTGGGGTTTTCGATGCTCCCGTTTTCGCAGAACGTGTATATTTGTCCAAACCTATGAAGGTAGCTGCCGAAACAGCGGTATCCACTCAGCAATTGTGTTAGGTAGAAATTTACTTCGCCGTGCCTTCTGCTTAGCCATGGAACCAGGTTGGGTATCAGACGGTGTGTCTAACGACCCTTTCACGATGTCTTGTTACTATCGTATGCTTCTCATTCGCAGATCTGTCGGCACTCCGTACCTATGTAATGAATCTTCCACTTTTGTGGCTAGGAGGTCTATCGGAGTCTGACCAGCAATCACTATCGTGGCATCATCCGATATCGTCCGGAATCCGCAGCATACCCTTATGGCTCCGAGTCTGTAGACCGACTCTATTCCGCTAAGGTAGCTCTTTGTCTTCAACGCACTTAACCAAACTGGTGCGCCATATAACTTAATGTGCCTCATCACCCCATGGAGTAGAATTCTTCGTTCCTGCCTTGGTCACCGTGTATTCCCAATGGCAATATCATTTGCAAAAGCAATGATATTAATATTGCCTGGCAGGTTCAATTGCATCACACCATTGTACAAAATGTTTCAGAGAAGGGGCCCTAGGATTATGGAATGGTGGCACCCCCTCACCCTTTCCCCGTACCATTGTCATACTTCGCTAGTGTCATACAGCAGTACGCGGTTGTCGAAGTAGCTGCGGATCAACTTACTTAATTATAGAGGTACTTCGAAATTGCTAAGTGCGCTTAGAATCTCGAGCCAGCTTGCTGTGTTAAAGGCGTTCTTCACATCCAAAGTGACCACTAAGCAATACTTTTAGTACCACCTCTCAATCCTGTGCCTTTAATTGCCTTCTGCGCAGTCGTCGTTAATTCTAATATAGCGTCTACTGTGGATTTCGCTTTGGTGAAGCCAAACTTTAACGGCGACAAGCCAACTGATTGCTCAAACGCTGCCTTAATCCTATTGCAAACGATCTGTTCAAGGATTTTTCCCGCAGTATCCAGTAGACAGATAGGCCGGTATGATGATGGAACGTCTGGTGGTCTACCTGGCTTCGGGAGCAAGACAAGTCTCTGACTCTTCCATTGTATTGGAAAAACTCCCCTTAGGAGGCACTTGCTGTATAGCTGCGCGAACTGTTCCGTTCTAATTACAATGGTCATTTTGAGTGCGTTGTTGGGGATGCCATCGGGGCCAGGTATTTTGCGGTCATTTATCTTCCTAGCCGCTGACAGAATCTCAGTCTCGCCGACTGGATCAACCGGCATATCACTTCCCTGGTTACAGGGGGGTAGTCGCTCTTGTTCGGGAAAAAGCGTGGACACTATTTGCAGCATCTGCCCTTGACCCTGGGGAGCAGTGGCTGCAAAGTAATTTATCTTCTTCGTCACTATTTTAAACGCTTTTCCCCATGGGTATCTGTCGGCGTCATCGCATAGCTCAAGAAAGCAACACCTCTTACTGGAGCGAATACCTTTTTTCAGCTCCGTACGCTTGATTAAGTACTGCAAGTGTAAGTCATGGTACCTATCATTACCATGGGCTCTCGTCTGCTGTCGTCTTGCTTGGATGCAGTCCCTTCGGATATCTGCCAGTTCCTCTGACCACCAAAAAACTGGTTTATGGTGTAGGTTATATTGGCGTCTGAGCTGCATGCTCGTGTTGCATGCATGTTGAACCGACTGCATAACAGTTTCCGTATCTTCGTCCACATTCTCCGTGAGCTCGAAATTGGGCATAGTAAACATGAATACCACCGAGTTTAGGGTTTCCGGTTTATAGCTTCGTCTTAACATTATCACTATTTGCCAGAACAACATCGATAATTGCAAAGGCTTCCAATAACGTATGTCCTCTAATGTTGGTCCAAGGGCAACCCCGATCGATTGCCCATGCGTTGAAATCCCCAGCGATAAGGACGGGAAGATGACGGCGTGCATTTCAACCAGGTCATCGAGAATGGCCCCAAATTCTGGGAGGCTGGTGCTAGGAGCCAAATATACTCTGTAAAAACACAGTTCACCAATTTGCGATCTTACGCGCAGAATAAACGGAATCAAGTCTCAACAATCGAGTATTACCCACAAGTACCGCAGATTTGTTCTCCCGATCTGAGCACCATATACTAGGGCTTCTAAGCGAGTATGGCTCACTGGATACCGCCATATCAATGTCCAGCTCCCGCACTGTGCGGGATAACAGAGCCTGTGCTTCCGCGCAACGGTTGAGGTTGAGCTGTAGAAACTTAATCCTGAATACGTCTACCTCGCTTCTCGATAACCAAAGGACACCTATGGCAACCCGCTTGAGGACATACATCCTTGGTATTACTCTTTTCACAGGTGAATCATCTTGGTTCAGCTTTACATTCTATGGCTTTGTGACCTGATCATCCGCACCTCAGGCAGCATCCGCTTCTGTCAACGCTGTTCCTGCACGCGTTGCCAAGTGGCCTAATTTAAGGCACCTAAAGCAACATACAACAGCTGCTCGCTCCTTAATACGGCATACTGCCCAACCAATTTTCAGCTTCCCAGCTTGAAGTAGCTAGTTCGCGAACTTAACCCGTAGGCTGATTTTAGCTGTTTGAGTGCCGGTCTAAGCCGAGAGTTGCATATCGCACTCCAGATATGAATTAGCGGCTGCTAGTATTTCTTCCTTCCTCGATCCTGTCACATATTATTATCTCGAGTACTTTTACGGCAGAATCGGTGTGACAGCTAACGATACGAGAATGGTTCCCTTGGATCCTTGACCGCTTTTGGAATTAACAAGATGTGTTGTATTTTTCACCTTGCCGGAAAGACCCCGCCTCGTCGTCATTGCGTGTACACCCTGTTGAAAGTGTCCGGGAGCAGAATTAAGGCCGTCTTTAGTACGAAGTTTGACACCAAATCGGGAATAGGTGACTTCGAGTTCACTATCCTCCGGGCTGCATGGGACATCTCGTCTTGGCGGATAAAAGCCATTATTATCATCCAGTGCTGTGCTGATGTACCTCTAGTGATGTCTGGCTCTTGAGGAAAGAGGGTCGTCACTATATGTGAAATGTCCAATGGATCGGTAGGCGCTGTTGGTCTTTTATTCTCTTCACCACGATCCGGAATGCTCGTTCATAAGGATCGCGGCCAGCCTCATCACATAGGGTCAAAAAGCAACGCCTTTTACTTTCGCGGATCGCCACTTTTAGCTCTTTCCACCTACGATTGAGTAAAAGCTGCAACTCGAATGCCCTCCTGATCGAGCGCTCTTTTCTGTTGTCGCCGTGCTCGCAGGCATCTCTCACGGGCCGCTACTATTTCGTCGTTCCACCAGTAGACTGCCTCATGGTATTTCTTATACCTGCATCTGGTCTGCATGCTGGCGTTGTAGGCGGCTTGGACCCCAGTCACCTAGGCTTCAGCAGTCATCGGCTCCTCGGTAGTCTCTGTGCTAAGCGTCTCGTGGAAGATGTCGGGGTTGAACGTCACCACCCTGTATCCTACTTGGTATTGGATCTGGCGCTGCATACTTTCTCCTACCTCTTCATAAATCGAGAATACTATAGCCAGATGATCGCTTCCAGTATAGTGTTCGCTAAGGGACGAAGTCATGGAATTGAGGCACTTACGAATGTGAAGTCTATGATGGACCCGCCTCTCTGTCAAGGGAACGTTTGTCCTGACCCCGAGTTTACCAAGACGATGTCTAGCATGTGGAATTCACTCCACTGCCCATGCATTAAAGTCGCCCGCGATGACAGTGTGGTGATAGGCTCTTGCATCCTCGACGTGTTCGTCAATCATTGCACCATATTCTTCTAAGCTGGTGCTGGGGGGTAGATAGCAGCTGTAAATCCATAGGTCGCCTATTTTGTCAGCGCATTTTGGTAGATCCGTAACAACCAATCATTGACTTCTTTGATGAGTCTGCGCACCAGTCCCGGAGGGGTGGCAACGGTATGGTTGGATAAGTATAGCAACGTCGATTTTAAGCTCGTGCGCTGATTGGGCTAATAGGTCGTTGGCATCCGCGCAGTGGTTTAGATTGAGTTGTAAAAATCTAATTTTGGTTTTTCCTGAGACGTTCGCTCCTCTCTGGTACAAGAAGGCAACCCCGGCTGTCTGCTTGTTGTTTTGCGTTCTTGCCTTTTGCTGCGCATATAAAGCACTGTGCCAATGAAATTCAGACGTTTGCCTTGTGGCTGGCCTCGCCGTATTTAAAGTACCAGTTGCTCATGCCCACGCTACTCCGGCAAACTGCAGCGACGTGCCCGAATAGGAGACATATAGAACAACGCTTCAGTTGTACGCGCTCTTTGACAATGCAGACCGTCCAGCCAATCCTGACTGTGCCTATTGTCAGAAACTGCTTTGCTAAAACAGCTGGCAGAGCTAGGATAGCCATTTGGGTTCCGGCAAACGCTGGCTTCAGCTTGCGAATAGAGAACGCTGTAAGCTCCGGCTGGTTCCATACCTTCCGAACTGCCTCCGGTGCTCGTTTTCGGTGGTTACATCGTCCAAGTCTCTTAGATCTACCTAGATTTCCTGGGTGATTGCTCTAACCGTCGTCCGCTCACCCATTGCCTCACTCATTTTGTCTTTAAGGTCTTGCTCTCGCCGTTGAGCTCCAGAAGAATTTGACCTTTCCGAGTTTTGGGCACCTTCCTTACGTTCTCACCAACAATGCAGAGGCTCTCATCCTTCTTCACTATTTGGAGGATATCACTGTACAAGAAATTCCCCGTTTGCTGGATGATAAGAACATCTGGCCGTACTCGTCTAGAGAGCACTTTCGGTATTTTTTTGCCTTTGGACCGACCTGTTGCCACAAGTTGTGGACCCTCACAACTTGAGGATCCTGTTGTGCTACCGGGTCTATCTGCCTACTATTTACGGTCTTCTCCAGCGACTTACTATCTACCGTAGATTGCTGGCCATCGGACGTTTTTACCTGCTTCGGTGTTGTTTTCCTCTGCTTTAATTTAGGGTCTCTTCCTCTTTTAGGCGTGACAGTGTTAATCGAAGCGGCAACCGCAGAGGCCGCCTCGGTCTGTGTTCCTGCACTGGTTATTCTTTTTTGTATGGCGCACAGCTTCATTACCCTCTTTTTTTTTTTTAATTTCCCAAAAGAAGCCTATTATAAAATATAAATCAACTATTGTACAGATTAATATTTAGGACAAGTGAGTGAATTTTACCTTTACAATCAGTTTGTAAAGTAGTGTTGTGACTGGAACTTAACAATACATGCACTTCAACAATAAATACACAATTAAAGATATCACCAACTAACAATGAGTAAATAATGTAATGAAGTAATATGTGTTATGTGAGGTCCACTGGTCTCACCCTTTTTAGCCTTCGTTTCCGAGTTTCCGAGTGGTTTGGTATTTTCTGCTTAAATTGGTTATTTCCTCATCTACTATCGCAATTCGTAGATCTCGATGAAGGTCCGTGTTGGTGATATACCATTGGGCTTTTGTGATAGTGTGAATAATTTTTGATTGTTGCCTCTGGATTAACTTTATATTTGATTTTTTGGCAACACCCCATATTTCGGCACCATATGTCCAAATTGGTATAATAATTGTCTTATAGATTAGGAGCTTGTTTTCAAGTGAAATGTTTTAATTTGAATTGAGCAGGCAGTACAGTTGTCTTACTTTCATTTTGATTTTTTTGTGTATGGTGTTTCCGGTTTAGTTTACTTTTAATATATTATCCTAAGTACTTGGCTTCTTTTTGAATGGTTACGTCGTCTCCGTTAATATTTACATGGATTGGTGTGAATCTAGTCTTAGTATTGTATATATCTTGTACTGATTTGTTTCTGTTTATTTTAATATGCCACTTTCAAAGCCAGTCATGTGTTTTATTAAAGTCTGCTTGAAACATGGATGTATCGTTGTGGTGTTCTTATGACCACTTAGGAGTATTGTGTCATCGGCGAAAGTTGCAATCATCGACGAATTGTGAGTGGGATATGGTATGTCTGCTGTGTATAGGGTATATAATAATGGTCCTAGCACACTTCCCTGTAGAACTCCCGAATTTATTTCTATAAGGGTTGAGTATTCGTCTGAGAATTTTACTAAGAAATATCTACCTGTGATATATGATGTTAATAGATGGGCTATGTTTTCCGAGAATATATTGTTATATTTCCATTAGAGTCCTTTATGTCAAACCTTCTCAAAAGCTTTTTCCACATCCAAGAAGAGTCCAATACAAAATTTATTATCGTCAATATCGTTTAGAATTCTGTGCGTAACTCTGTGCACTTGAGTGACTCCTTCGAAAACCAAATTGGTGATTAGGAATGATGTGGCTGCGTTCTAGTAGTGGCAATAGTCTACTTCTTAATATCTTCTCAAAGACTTTTGAAATCACAGGGAGTAGACTGATCTCAGCTACTTTCCAGACTCTCTGAAAATTGTTAAGTCTGAGCATAGCGTTAAAGATGTTTCTTAGATATTCTATAGCTTTTACAGGTAGTTCTCTCAGGAGTTTCCCCTTTATTTTGTCATATCCAGGGGACTTTTGTTCCTTTATGTCATTTTTAAAACATTTTGTTGTCTTTCTTACGGTGGTCTTTCCATGTTTTAGATGTTCTGAACCTCTGCTAATACCTGTGTTCAGCTGTGGATTATCTGAGTTGGTGGCGACTTCTGTAAAAACGCTTTCGAAGTAGTCAGCTAGTAATTTAGCTTTGTCCAGCTTCGCCTTTGCCCATAACCCGTTTTCCACTTTTAAAGGAGCCTGATGATTACTTTTATTTGTCCATCCTTTAGTAGCTCTCCATAAAGAGTAGTCCGTTTGACTCGTGGGTGTTAAGCTCTTGATATATAATGTTAATTGTTTGTTTTTTAATACCTGAATCATTTCTTTAACCTCTTTAGTTGCCTTATTGTACTGTCTTTTTGTGTCAGGAGGTCTTGTGGTTGACCAGATTTTCCGTAGTATACATTTTTTATTTAATAAGCGTCGCAGTTGAGGTTGTGAGTAGAGTGTCCAGTTTTGCTGCTTGTTTTTTGGTGTCGATTGTATGACTGCTTTCATAATGGAGTCATTCAGGAATACTATCGGTGACTCGATGTCCTCCTTTATTTATTAATATCAATATATTCCTTATAAGTATGCCAGTCAGTTCTTTTATTGTAAATAAGTTTGTTTGCATGTGTAGCCGTGACGTGCATGTCATAAATTAATTCTATAAGGTTGTGGTTTGACGAGAGTTCGTGATTAGATTTTACATTTCCGACTGTCCAGGTTCTTTGTGATGAAAAAATCTATCAAGTCAGGTGTTTTACTAATGTCTGTTGGCCAGTAAGTTGGTGCGCCTGTACTCAAGTGTTTAGAGTGTGTGATCTGCATAGCGTTGAGGAGATTTTAGCCTTTTTTTGTGCGTTAGCCTCGATCCCCACATAGTATGTCCCGCTTTGTAATCACCGGCTGCAATGAATCGTTGTCCAAAAGATTTGAGGAAATTCTTATATTCTGTGTCTGTAATATTATGCTTTGGTGGGCTATATACAACAGATATTGTGAGCGGTCCTACGAGATCATTAATTTGAATGTTCGTCGCTTGTATCTAGTTATGCTGATAAGGCTCAAGCTCGTCGGGCTCTGTGCAATGCTTAATAATTATGGCTGTTCCACCGTGCGCTGTACTATCGGGGTGGTTTGTGGTATATACTTTGTACCCTCTAACTTGTATGAAGTGTTTGTTTGTGCAATATGTCTCCGAGATTAGGGCTATGTCAACGCTGTTTTCATGCAGAAGTATTTGTGGTTCATCAGTATGGTTTTTCAGTCCGTTTGCATTCCAAGTTATAATTTAGTTTCCATTTTGTTTGTCCATCTTCGATATGATGATTGTTATGACGTTTATCATATTTGTGACTTGTTGAAACAGTTGTTTCGTCAGTTCTTTCATCTCAGTAGTGTCAGTATTTATGTCAATGCGTCTACTTGCGTATTCATTGGTTGGATTCGTGAGTGGTTCCTTCGTATTCTTTTCGCCATTTTTGTTGTTATTCTTATCATTAGCTACTTGAGCGTACGATAAACCGGTCTTAATTTTGTTTAAGTTTTGAGTCTCGCTCTCAATTTTGCAGTCGATTGTTTTGTGTTCACCGGCGCATTTGACGCAGATCAGATCTCTGGTGCAAAAATTTCTAGTGTGGCCGTTTTTTTTGACAATTTGACCATTGCGATATTATGCGTTTACGGTGTGGAGGCTCAAAAACCAACTCAAAAACTCTTTGTGACTTTGTGTTGTACATTGTTAATGATTTCATGCATTAGGTCGAGAAGTTATTTTTTTATTTCATTTACATCAGTGACGTGGTGCATATTACTAAGCACTACTTTAAATCCACGTTCTTACTTCGGTTTGAACGTGTAGTATTTCGTTCTGTGCGTTAGCAGCATCTTAATAACTGTAAAGTAACTGGATGAATCATTTGTTTGTATTCGCACCTCGTTATTCTGCAGCATTCTTAAAATATAATTATGTTTAATTACATTTTTTAGAGCATTGCTAAGACCGCTAATTTGCTCGACGTCTTGAACATATATTGGCCGTGGCTTAACCGATTTGATATTTTGTTGTGTTGGCAAATTTGTTGCATCGAAAACACTTTTCGCACCACTGTTCGCTTGAATGTCGTCGTCTTGAGAGATAAGATTGAACCTGTTGGTTGTTATTGGTGCGCTTAGCCAGTATTGATGTAGTATTGTTTGCGTTCCGTTATATTTTGTGTTTCTCTTGTTATACTTGTGTTGTTTTGTTCAGCACTGTTATTGGGAGATTGTTTGCTCCTATTTCTCTTTAGGCTGGACTCTTTGTGTTGGCATTGTTTATGTTTTTTGTATCGTACAGCTTACTTGATATTGTTGTTTTTGTACTCACTATGGATATAGAGGATACAGATGGTACAGCTGATCCTGTTGCCATGGGGGTTGTTATAGTGGTTTTTGCTGTTGTTGTGAACACTCCAACAGAAGCCAGAGCGAGCGTTGTTGTTGTAGTTGATGTTGTAGGTTGTAAAGAGGAGGAGGTGATGGAAATCATGCAACAAAAAACTGCGTTACTTGCCCATTAAAAGCAATATCAAAATACGAAAGTGGTGCTCAAACAACTCTGCCGTGCTCCACAATATTTCTTTAGAGGGAAGGGAAACATTCCTAAAGTGATATTACCCTGTGATATTACCCAAACTATCGGTCTTGTCTGGAACCCTGCATCCGACAACTTTTTGTTTTCTTTCTCACCTCATAAACATTCCACCAAATCTAACAAGCGTGCTGTCCTCTCCACCATAGCTCGATTGTCTGATCCACTTGGTCTCATTGGTCTTGTCATATCTAAAACGAAAACCCTTCTGCAGAAACTCTGGAAAGAAAAACTGGAATGGGATGAGAGTGTACTAGCCACATTAAATTTTATATGGCTGAGTGTGTGCAATCAGCTTGGTGATGTACAGCAAGAAACCTTACCCTGTTTAATCCAGATTTCAAGCTCGCTTCTCAAAATGCATGGATATTTCGGCTCCAGCATTGAAGCTTATGGAGCATGTATGTATATACTTTCAAGGGCCAATGCAGGAGAGAGCGCACAGTTGTTATATAGCACCATTAAAGACGTTAACGGTGACCAAACTAGAATTATGTGGAGCCGCCTTACTGTCATATTATAGCTGGTGTCACTCTAGTATGGCGCTGTCTTGTACCAAGAATGAACCATCGAGATTTAACGTCTTCGTCGCAAATCGCATATCAACATTTCAACATCTCACAACAAATATGGAATGGCGCTATATACCTACTGTTCTAAATCCTGCGGATATACTCTCTAGAGGTGCCGTACCCGGCGAACTGAGTTATTTCAAACTATGGTTTCACGGGCCAGAATTCTTGTCTGCTGATAAAATTGAATGGCCCTTGTGCAACTTTTCGCAAAAGCCGCTGCTCGAGCTGCGTAAAACAATATTAATTACTGCAGTATCTCAACATCTCAACGGACATCATTTCAAGCTGCAACTACTTGAACTCGCTAAAATGCAGTGTATCTTCGCCTACATATACAAATTTGTACATCAAGTCAAGTTGTCTGGACTTACTGTAACTAAAATCAA
The DNA here is from genome assembly GCA_035041755.1 of Cacoxenus indagator. Lineage (NCBI taxonomy): Eukaryota > Metazoa > Arthropoda > Insecta > Diptera > Drosophilidae > Cacoxenus > Cacoxenus indagator. The sequence continues at coordinate 154,722 of JAWNKX010000301.1, forward strand.
ACACGGCATGCATTTGTTACTTCGACTTCAAAGGGCACATCTTTGGGCTGACATAAATTCACTGCTAGAAAGGAAAACTATCAAGTTATATAGGAGTTGAACTTCCCTTTCACCATTCCTGTATAAGTCTGGACTTCTCCGTGTATGTGGCCGACTAGAAAATTCAGCTCTTGATTTTGATACTCGCCATTAAATCGTAATGTCGAATCAACAGCCTGTTACTAGATCGATAATTGCCCAAATCCATGACCATAATTTGCATGCTGGTGCCCGAGCCAAACGGAGGGCCCAAAACTGTTGCCAGTGTTGTGCGGAACTGCATCAGATGTTTTCGAGTCAAACCACGCTTTATCGAGCACATAATGGTTAATCTACTAAGAATGTGGACCCATCGCGCGAGTTTGTTTGTATAGAAATGATAACACACAAAGCTCTTTAGATTAAAAACATCTATTTTATTTCACTGATGTGTTAGGACTAATATTATAAATCTTTCTTACTGACTAGAAAACTTACGATGCTAAAAAGGCTAGCTTAAGATAACAGGTAATGCGAGATCTATAGACAAAAACCAACAACGTACATACATATTGTTAGTTCGGTGACGAACGGACAACAGTAAGCAGGTCGATGATCGACTGATTTGTCATTTCTAGCAGCGCTCAAATGTATCATCATGACTCGTACTCGTCCCTCTTGCATTTGGTCTGAAAATGCTGCCAATTTTGTTGGCGCCAAAATGAACTAGAGAACTAGAGCTTATCAAAACGCTGTCAAAGTCATCTGGAAATGCTTTCCACTTCGATCACCGCATTTTGGTTGATTATGGGAGGCTGCGGTGAAAACTGTGAAGTATCACTTTTACAGAGCAGTTGGGCCATCGCTACTATATCGGCTATTATTAATTTAAGACCCATGTGTCCTCTTTCAGAAAATCTGCCATAGGGGTAACCAAGAGGGCTATCAACAAACTATGTCTGCTGCTAATAACTGATGCTGTTGAAAGACAAAATCTTCCAACGGTGGAAGAATACTTGGTTCCGCAACCAGTGCTGCCAGAGGCTCTACTATAACAGCTTAAGAGGTCAACAGGTCAAGAGGTCAATAATTATTGATGAAATGTTGCTTAAAAAACAACTGATCGCCTCCTAAAACATAAGTGGTCTGTCGCTATATAAAACGTTCGTTCTTTTTCTTTCGCACTTCACATCGCAATTATTCCTCTCTGAACTAAAATGTTGACTTTGTTTTACGTACACATATCGCATGGGAGTTCCAGCGAAAAAGCTCGATGGCCAAACATTTCGAAATTCAATTAAAAATTTAGCCAAAAACAACAGCATTTGGACTTACATTATATTGAACATATCCCGGTTGTCGGGGGCAGAGCCATGTGTTATTGGCACACAAGCGGTGACCGCAGCGAATAGTGTTTAATATATAGAAACCGCTGTGTACCAACCTTATTTGCTTGACTGACTTAACGATTAACCAGGCAAACTGAAATATAATGTGGGTGCCTGTTTCGAAATCGAAGTAAGCGCTGTTTCCCCTTCTGGTTGGGTCTTAGTCAATTTTGTGTTCTTGGCGCAAATTATCGTGAAAAGGACTTTCCGTATAACACCTTTGCTTTGTTTTGTTGTTTTAACAACCGTTATCCATTTGCATTTAACGTATTGATATTGTTGTGGGAATGATAGCGAAAAAGGAATATATATTGTTTTCGAACGATTTTTTAATAAATTTTTTTAAGAAATGACTAACATGGTTTTTGGTATTCCTATTCCAACTACCCACTTGAAAAAGGAGCATCCATGTGGTCAAACGTGAAAACAAAGAATTCTTTATGAAATAACGCAAGATTGATTTTTTAAAATTTTTTTTATTTACCCTTGAAATGTACCTGTCAACACAATTTGGACTCTTAGTATTGCGTTCTCACAATGTAAACAGGGGTGACAGCAAAGTTTATATGTTTACTACATATAATCGGAAGTAAAAAACAGGTAGCTTTAAAATAAGATTTGTAAGGACAATTTTAGAGTACTACTAATTCTAAATATATACTTACAAACGCTTGCTTATACTTTTGCTACAATGACTTACGTTTTATTTTAGATTAGGTCAAAAGGTCTTGACCGCCGAAGTCTACGTCTTTGCTGGAGCTCGCACAGAGGCAGTGTATTCATCTCGTTGTTAGTATGTTGTCTTATTTTTGTTTCGTATCTCTAACTTAAACTAGTTATTTCTTCAGCCACTGTGGAAATCTGCAGGTCTCTGTGTATGTCAAAATTTTTGATACACGAGTCAGCGTTTGTATTTAGACGTAGAACTTTCGGTTGTTGTATTTGTATTAATTGTATAATTGATCTTTTCGCAGACCCCCATATTTGCGCTCCGTACGTCCAGATAGGTTTGATGATTGTTTTATAAATTAGTAGTTTGTTATTCAGTGAGGCTTTCGATTTTTGGTTTAACACCCAGTGCAATTCATTTATTTTAAGTTTCGTTCGGTTTTCTATTTACAAATATGGTATACCCATGTCAGTTTGCTGTCAAGGTAGATTCCGATTAGCTTCGTTTACGATTGTTATATCTCTTCCATCAATTTTTAGGTGAACTGGTTTATATTTTGTTTTAGTAGTGAAAATGACTTGAACTGTTTTGCTGTTGTTAATTTTTATTCTACATTTCCGAAACCACTCTTGGGTTTCATTTAGGTACTTTTGCAGAGTGGATGTTACTGCATTTATGCTTTTATGGGCGGTTGGAAAAATGGTGTCGTTTGCAAACGTAGCTATCATTGTAGAGTCATGTGTTGGTTGAGGTAGGTCTTCGGTGAAAATAGTGTAAAGATTTTTTTTTTTTTTTTTTAAATTAAATTATAACATTAAACGCAGTAAACTGCATAACACATTTGTCGGATTTAAAGAATAATAACGTGACAATAAAAATAATAAATTTGACTTATACTAACTTAATTAATTATAGAAGGCTGTATCCTTCTTAGAGGGAGATCATGTGGGTGCAGCCTCTTCAGTCTACGCCTTGTTGAGATACGGGTGAGGGAGAAAGCTAGAGGATTTGGGTGCGACAAAAGTCTGTAGTGATAGCGGCAGCTGTGAGAATTAATCACCTCCATAACAGTTGGCACGGCAAGATCCTTATGCAGCGTGGTGTTGCGGACGTACCAAGGGGCTCCCGTAAATCTTCTGAGAGCCTTGCTCTGACACGCCTGCACTCTTCTGATGTTGTAGGCAGCAGTAGTGCCCCAAATTTGTATGGCGTAGCGCCAAGCAGGTGCCACTACTTGCAGATAGATGAGCCTTTTATTAGTTAAAGATAACTTATTCGATGGGCGGAGGAGCCACTCCAGTTTCTTGAGCTTTTGATAGCAGCGCGCTGTAACTACCTTAATGTGTGCACGCCAGGTAAGACGCTTATCCAGGATCAAACCGAGATACCGGATTTGCTCCATTTGCGGAATGATTCTTGTGTTGTAAGTCACAACCGGACAGACGCCTTGCCTTAATGTGAAGGTACAGTGAGCTGATTTCTCAGAGTTTATGGCTATATTCCAACGCCTGGCCCATGAGTGGAATCTATCCAGGTAGCTGGACAATTTCTCCGCAGCTTCGTTCAGAGAGGCAGAGTTGAATATAACTGCCGTATCGTCCGCGTAAGTAGCAATAATCGAATGCTCATCTCTAGTTGTAGGCATATCAGAGGTATATAAGGAGTAGAGGACCGGAGCTAGGACACTCCCCTGCGGGACACCGGCTCTCATGTGCCTGAAGGTGGAAATTTTGTCTCTTACCGCCACAGAGAAGGTTCGTCGTTGAAGAAGTGTAAAGAAGTGGCACAAAAACGCTTAATTTGCGAACTCCTATTCTTGCCGGGAGTAGTATTGAGTATTCGTTTTTGTACTTAACATAAAAGTATCTACCTTCTATATAGCATGACAGAATTTGAGTCACATTGGTCGGGAAAATCGAGTGGACCTTGTGTATTAGGCCTTTATGCCAAACTTTATCAAAGGCTTTCTCGACATCTAAGAATAGTCCAATACAAAATTTGTTGTCATCTATATTCGAGTTATGGAAGACATATTATATTGATTTTTCGCTATAAACGCACTCAATTTGAGTCATGCATATATTCGACTTATAAAAGTCCGACCTATGGAAATTCGACGGTAGTTAGAAATTTCACTTGGGTTTCTTTTGCTGTTCAATAAATGTGCATTCACTGTACTTGCTCTTGAAATGGATTTTGTTTTCTGCCACAACCGAAAATTGTCTTCAAGAAGTTGAAGTCAAAAATCAAAACTTTCCATTGTGTGGGTGACCTTGTTGTGTAGGTGTGGTACGTGTATGAGATTGAGATTTTGTTGGTTTTTATTGTCTCCCTTGCGTGCGAAATGTGCTAAGTTTGAGTGTATTGTGTAGGTATAGTGCGTGTATAAGATTGTATTGGTTACTTATTTTGTGTATGACTGGGAATATTTTTCTACGATTTTGCTTTGCCTTCATGCCTTCTTCTTTTGTTGGCCGCCTGGTATTTTCATTTCGTTCATATAAATAAATATAGGCGAAATGATATGGTATGTCCCTAAATCCAAGTTGAATACAGCTAATTCTACCTTGACTACCAGCTAAACAGATAAAACAGCAAGCAACTGCAAGTGTCCCATGTGAAAACGATATCAAACCAGCTGCGCTACTGCGAATACAGACAAACAATACATTTTGCCTTTGACCACGAACAACAAAGCGTGTGACATTTGTTTTTTCCTTATTTGCCGAACATAAGGGAAGACAAAAAAAAAATTTGCCTGCGTATATGAATATGTATACTTTTTGCGTGCACGCAAATTCGAACTAAATAACGATTCGCGTTCGGGACCTGACAATCGAAAATTGACTTGTTGGCTACGATGTGAAGTGGGGCGCGTGCGGGAATAAAAATTCCTCTTTTTTGCTACGCTCACGCAACAACAAAGTCTAGACCATTTCTTTTTTTCTTCATTGCCGATCACAAGGAAAGAAGAGGAAGGAACACAACACAAAGTAAGGGTGATGAGATTTGCTTTGCGCGATTGAAACTCGAACTTTGCGGACTGTGTGAATTTCTCGTACAGTCAAACTTCAAAATCTCGAATCACCATAATGCATAACAAAAGTTCAAATTATGAAGATATTCGAGTTATGGGTGACATATTATATCGATTTTTCACTTTAAACGTACTCAATTCGAGTCTTGGAGATATTCGACTTATAAAAGTTCGAGCTATGGAAATTCGACGATAGTTAAGAATTTCACTTGGGTTTCTTTGACTGTTCAATAAATGCGCATTCACTATACTTGTTTTCTGCCACAACCGAAAATTGTCTTCAAGAAGTTGAAGTCAAAAATCAAAACTTGCCCTTGAGTGAGTGGCCTTGTTGTGTAGGTACAGTGCGTTTATGAGTATATGTTGGTTTTCTTTTTCGCCCTGGCGTGCAAAGTGTGATAATTGTGAATGTGTTGTGTAGGTATAGTGCGTGTATAAGATTGTATTTGTTTCTTATTGTGTGTATCACCCGGAATATTTTTGTATGATTTTATTTTGTGATCATGCCTTCTTTTTTTGTTGGCCGCCTGGTATTTTTAATTCATTCATATAAATGAATATAGGCGAAATACAAGGCAGCTATTCTGATATGTGCTCGATTTCGTTTCTAGTGTAGAATTAAAGAAAATTCCACCCAATTTGCTTAATATTCTCGACCCACCTTGCAAATAAAGAACTTTAAAAAAATCAAAGAAAGAAGACAGAGTCTCTGACATTTGTTTTTATTACGTCTTTATTGTGTTTTTGTAATTTACCTATAATTGAATATTTTCCCCTTTTACGGCAGTTCGACGTCCGACCATTTGCAAGCCCAAGCAAACCAACAGCAATATGTTACGCGGCATAAGTTGAACAGCCAACAATTCTGTTGATGTACAGGATCAGTGTCCAATTCTAATCGTGCCTTACAAGTCTTCCCCGCCTTTTTTTTAAGGGAGAAATATAACCACTATATGAATGAATACTCTTTGGATGAAACAGCGAAGAGAAAAGTGAGGTGAATTATTAGTTTTTATGTAAAAATTTCCAAGAGAATAAAGAGAAAATAAAGTTAATTGAAAATAAAACCGTTTTTTCGAGAGCAAGAAGGAAACAGAAAAAGACTAAAATAGCGAAACCAATTTTAAAGGGAGGATAAAGCACGATAAATGGGTATCGAACTCAACACACAGAAAAAAATTAATTTTAACAATGATAATACAATATATATATATGGTGAAATGAGTTATACACCACAAATAAAGCCACTTGAAATAAAAGACCGGAAAGAATATAAATATGAGTAACAATCGAAAATGACAATACACAAATCAGTTCCAAAACGCTAACCAAAATGAGAACAAATGTAAAACACGACTGTTAATCACAAGCACTACACCATTTCAATTGTGCCTTCAAACTCTGATAATACCATCATCACCTCTGCACCTTTAAATATAATCGCCCAGATTCTCAAGTTCGATGTTGGGCTGTGGGCAATTGTGCTTCTCAAAAACCGTTCTGGTACACTGGTGCCTTCCCGTGCTACGCTCGATTCAGGATCGCAGTTGCACTTAGCTATTTCACGATTTGCCAACCAGCTTCAATTGAAGCAGTCGCAATCATTAGCTCGCGTTAGGACATGCTAATTTTGCTAAAGATGAATTTAGCCCCTCTCTTCAATCGCGAATTTCTGCCTACTCAACCAATCTCACATAACTGATCTTTACCATTATTAGCGATGAACAGCTGCTTGGAATATACCTTCCAACATTCAATTAATTTTACCGGTCTCAGGGCATCGGCTTTGCTCATTGAAGCTAATATTTTTTTTATGAGTTGTTGTGCGTTGGTCAAATAAAAATAGTTCCCGTCAGCGTTGCATATATTATTTACGTTCTCAAAAAAGACATCACAATGACAAAACTACGGGTTGTGTTTGATTGATCTACTGCCACATCATCTGGATACTCACTGAACTAGGTGCTAATGGCTGGACCAACTATACAAGCCAAATTTTTCACCACACTGATTCGTTTTCGCACCATCGCTTCACAGAAGATATGTTCAAAATGTATCGTACTAGCAATGCATATTGTGGCGGAACTCACACCAGGAAGAATTGCAAACTTATAAAGTCGATAAAGTTACGTATGGCACAAAACATTCCGCATTTCTAGCAATTCGTACAATGCATCAGCCGGCCATGGATGAAAAGGCAGCTTTTCCTGTCGGGTCTGAAATTTTAACACGCGACTTTTACGTAGAAAACCTCATCACTGATGCTAACTCATATCAGGAGGTGATGGAAATCATGCAACAAAAAACTGCGTTACTTTCCCATTAAAAGCAATATAAAAATACGAAAGTGGTGCTCAAACAACTCTGCCGTGCTCCACAATATTTCTTTAGAGGGAAGGGAAACATTCCTAAAGTGATATTACCCTGTGATATTACCCAAACTATCGGTCTTGTCTGGAACCCTGCATCCGACAACTTTTTGTTTTCTTTCTCACCTCATAAACATTCCACCAAATCTAACAAGCGTGCTGTCCTCTCCACCATAGCTCGATTGTCTGATCCACTTGGTCTCATTGGTCTTGTCATATCTAAAACGAAAACCCTTCTGCAGAAACTCTGGAAAGAAAAACTGGAATGGGATGAGAGTGTACTAGCCACATTAAATTTTATATGGCTGAGTGTGTGCAATCAGCTTGGTGATGTACAGCAAGAAACCTTACCCTGTTTGATCCAGATTTCAAGCTCGCTTCTCAAAATGCATGGATATTTCGGCTCCAGCATTGAAGCTTATGGAGCATGTATGTATATACTTTCAAGGGCCAATGCAGGAGAGAGCGCACAGTTGTTATATAGCACCATTAAAGACGTTAACGGTGACCAAACTAGAATTATGTGGAGCCGCCTTACTGTCATATTATAGCTGGTGTCACTCTAGTATGGCGCTGTCTTGTATCAAGAATGAACCATCGAGATTTAACGTCTTCGTCGCAAATCGCATATCAACATTTCAACATCTCACAACAAATATGGAATGGCGCTATATACCTACTGTTCTAAATCCTGCGGATATACTCTCTAGAGGTGCCGTACCCGGCGAACTGAGTTATTTCAAACTATGGTTTCACGGGCCAGAATTCTTGTCTGCTGATAAAATTGAATGGCCCTTGTGCAACTTTTCGCAAAAGCCGCTGCTCGAGCTGCGTAAAACAATATTAATTACTGCAGTATCTCAACATCTCAACGGACATCATTTCAAGCTGCAACTACTTGAACTCGCTAAAATGCAGTGTATCTTCGCCTACATATACAAATTTGTACATCAAGTCAAGTTGTCTGGACTTACTGTAACTAAAATCAAACACGGCATGCATTTGTTACTTCGACTTCAAAGGGCACATCTTTGGGCTGACATAAATTCACTGCTAGAAAGGAAAACTATCAAGTTATATAGGAGATGAACTTCCCTTTCAGCATTCCTGTATAAGTCTGGACTTCTCCGTGTATGTGGCCGACTAGAAAATTCAGCTCTTGATTTTGATGCTCGCCATTAAATCGTAATGCCGAATCAACAGCCTGTTACTAGATCGATAATTACCCAAATCCATGACCATAATTTGCATGCTGGTGCCCGAGCCAAACGGAGGGCCCAAAACTGTTGCCAGTGTTGTGCGGAACTGCATCAGATGTTTTCGAGTCAAACCACGCTTTATCGAGCACATAATGGTTAATCTACTAAGAATGTGGACCCATCGCGCGAGTTTGTTTGTATAGAAATGATAACACACAAAGCTCTTTAGATTAAAAACATCTATTTTATTTCACTGATGTGTTAGGACTAATATTATAAATCTTTCTTACTGACTAGAAAACTTACGATGCTAAAAAGGCTAGCTTAAGATAACAGGTAATGCGAGATCTATAGACAAAAACCAACAACGTACATACATATTGTTAGTTCGGTGACGAACGGACAACAGTAAGCAGGTCGATGATCGACTGATTTGTCATTTCTAGCAGCGCTCAAATGTATCATCATGACTCGTACTCGTCCCTCTTGCATTTGGTCTGAAAATGCTGCCAATTTTGTTGGCGCCAAAATGAACTAGAGAACTAGAGCTTATCAAAACGCTGTCAAAGTCATCTGGAAATGCTTTCCACTTCGATCACCGCATTTTGGTTGATTATGGGAGGCTGCGGTGAAAACTGTGAAGTATCACTTTTACAGAGCAGTTGGGCCATCGCTACTATATCGGCTATTATTCATTTAAGACCCATGTGTCCTCTTTCAGAAAATCTGCCATAAGGGTAACCAAGAGGGCTATCAACAAACTATGTCTGCTGCTAATAACTGATGCTGTTGAAAGACAAAATCTTCCAACGGTGGAAGAATACTTGGTTCCGCAACCAGTGCTGCCAGAGGCTCTACTATAACAGCTTAAGAGGTCAACAGGTCAAGAGGTCAATAATTATTGATGAAATGTTGCTTAAAAAACAACTGATCGCCTCCTAAAACATAAGTGGTCTGTCGCTATATAAAACGTTCGTTCTTTTTCTTTCGCACTTCACATCGCAATTATTCCTCTCTGAACTAAAATGTTGACTTTGTTTTACGTACACATATCGCATGGGAGTTCCAGCGAAAAAGCTCGATGGCCAAACATTTCGAAATTCAATTAAAAATTTAGCCAAAAACAACAGCATTTGGACTTACATTATATTGAACATATCCCGGTTGTCGGGGGCAGAGCCATGTGTTATTGGCACACAAGCGGTGACCGCAGCGAAGAGTGTTTAATATATAGAAACCGCTGTGTACCAACCTTATTTGCTTGACTGACTTAACGATTAACCAGGCAAACTGAAATATAATGTGGGTGCCTGTTTCGAAATCGAAGTAAGCGCTGTTTCCCCTTCTGGTTGGGTCTTAGTCAATTTTGTGTTCTTGGCGCAAATTATCGTGAAAAGGACTTTCCGTATAACACCTTTGCTTTGTTTTGTTGTTTTAACAACCGTTATCCATTTGCATTTAACGTATTGATATTGTTGTGGGAATGATAGCGAAAAAGGAATATATATTGTTTTCGAACGATTTTTTAATAAATTTTTTTAAGAAATGACTAACATGGTTTTTGGTATTCCTATTCCAACTACCCACTTGAAAAAGGAGCATCCATGTGGTCAAACGTGAAAACAAAGAATTCTTTATGAAATAACGCAAGATTGATTTTTTAAAATTTTTTTTATTTACCCTTGAAATGTACCTGTCAACACAATTTGGACTCTTAGTATTGCGTTCTCACAATGTAAACAGGGGTGACAGCAAAGTTTATATGTTTACTACATATAATCGGAAGTAAAAAACAGGTAGCTTTAAAATAAGATTTGTAAGGATAATTTTAGAGTACTACTAATTCTAAATATATACTTACAAACGCTTGCTTATACTTTTGCTACAATGACTTACGTTTTATTTTAGATTAGGTCAAAAGGTCTTGACCGCCGAAGTCTACGTCTTTGCTGGAGCTCGCACAGAGGCAGTGTATTCATCTCGTTGTTAGTATGTTGTCTTATTTTTGTTTCGTATCTCTAACTTAAACTAGTTATTTCTTCAGCCACTGTGGAAATCTGCAGGTCTCTGTGTATGTCAAAATTTTTGATACACGAGTCAGCGTTTGTATTTAGACGTAGAACTTTCGGTTGTTGTATTTGTATTAATTGTATAATTGATCTTTTCGCAGACCCCCATATTTGCGCTCCGTACGTCCAGATAGGTTTGATGATTGTTTTATAAATTAGTAGTTTGTTATTCAGTGAGGCTTTCGATTTTTGGTTTAACACCCAGTGCAATTCATTTATTTTAAGTTTCGTTCGGTTTTCTATTTACAAATATGGTATACCCATGTCAGTTTGCTGTCAAGGTAGATTCCGATTAGCTTCGTTTACGATTGTTATATCTCTTCCATCAATTTTTAGGTGAACTGGTTTATATTTTGTTTTAGTAGTGAAAATGACTTGAACTGTTTTGCTGTTGTTAATTTTTATTCTACATTTCCGAAACCACTCTTGGGTTTCATTTAGGTACTTTTGCAGAGTGGATGTTACTGCATTTATGCTTTTATGGGCGGTTGGAAGAATGGTGTCGTTTGCAAACGTAGCTATCATTGTAGAGTCATGTGTTGGTTGAGGTAGGTCTTCGGTGAAAATAGTGTAAAGATTTTTTTTTTTTTTTTTTTAAATTAAATTATAACATTAAACGCAGTAAACTGCATAACACATTTGTCGGATTTAAAGAATAATAACGTGACAATAAAAATAATAAATTTGACTTATACTAACTTAATTAATTATAGAAGGCTGTATCCTTCTTAGAGGGAGATCATGTGGGTGCAGCCTCTTCAGTCTACGCCTTGTTGAGATACGGGTGAGGGAGAAAGCTAGAGGATTTGGGTGCGACAAAAGTCTGTAGTGATAGCGGCAGCTGTGAGAATTAATCACCTCCATAACAGTTGGCACGGCAAGATCCCTATGCAGCGTGGTGTTGCGGACGTACCAAGGGGCTCCCGTAAATCTTCTGAGAGCCTTGCTCTGACACGCCTGCACTCTTCTGATGTTGTAGGCAGCAGTAGTGCCCCAAATTTGTATGGCGTAGCGCCAAGCAGGTGCCACTACTTGCAGATAGATGAGCCTTTTATTAGTTAAAGATAACTTATTCGATGGGCGGAGGAGCCACTCCAGTTTCTTGAGCTTTTGATAGCAGCGCGCTGTAACTACCTTAATGTGTGCACGCCAGGTAAGACGCTTATCCAGGATCAAACCGAGATACCGGATTTGCTCCATTTGCGGAATGATTCTTGTGTTGTAAGTCACAACCGGACAGACGCCTTGCCTTAATGTGAAGGTACAGTGAGCTGATTTCTCAGAGTTTATGGCTATATTCCAACGCCTGGCCCATGAGTGGAATCTATCCAGGTAGCTGGACAATTTCTCCGCAGCTTCGTTCAGAGAGGCAGAGTTGAATATAACTGCCGTATCGTCCGCGTAAGTAGCAATAATCGAATGCTCATCTCTAGTTGTAGGCATATCAGAGGTATATAAGGAGTAGAGGACCGGAGCTAGGACACTCCCCTGCGGGACACCGGCTCTCATGTGCCTGAAGGTGGAAATTTTGTCTCTTACCGCCACAGAGAAGGTTCGTCGTTGAAGAAGTGTAAAGAAGTGGCACAAAAACGCTTAATTTGCGAACTCCTATTCTTGCCGGGAGTAGTATTGAGTATTCGTTTTTGTACTTAACATAAAAGTATCTACCTTCTATATAGCATGACAGAATTTGAGTCACATTGGTCGGGAAAATCGAGTGGACCTTGTGTATTAGGCCTTTATGCCAAACTTTATCAAAGGCTTTCTCGACATCTAAGAATAGTCCAATACAAAATTTGTTGTCATCTATATTCGAGTTATGGAAGACATATTATATTGATTTTTCGCTATAAACGCACTCAATTTGAGTCATGCATATATTCGACTTATAAAAGTCCGACCTATGGAAATTCGACGGTAGTTAGAAATTTCACTTGGGTTTCTTTTGCTGTTCAATAAATGTGCATTCACTGTACTTGCTCTTGAAATGGATTTTGTTTTCTGCCACAACCGAAAATTGTCTTCAAGAAGTTGAAGTCAAAAATCAAAACTTTCCATTGTGTGGGTGACCTTGTTGTGTAGGTGTGGTACGTGTATGAGATTGAGATTTTGTTGGTTTTTATTGTCTCCCTTGCGTGCGAAATGTGCTAAGTTTGAGTGTGGCGTGGAGGTATAGTGCATGTATGAGTATATGTTGGTTTTCTTTTTCGCCCTGGCGTGCAAAGTGTGATAATTTTGATTGTGCTGTGTAGGTATAGTGCGTGTATAACATTGTATTTGTTTCTTATTGTGTGTATCACCCGGAATATTTTTGTATGATTTTATTTTGTGATCATGCCTTCTTTTTTTGTTGGCCGCCTGGTATTTTTAATTCATTCATATAAATGAATATAGGCGAAATACAAGGCAGCTATTCTGATATGTGCTCGATTTCGTTTCTAGTGTAGAATTAAAGAAAATTCCACCCAATTTGCTTAATATTCTCGACCCACCTTGCAAATAAACAACTTTAAAAAAATCAAAGAAAGAAGACAGCGTCTCTGACATTTGTTTTTATTACGTCTTTCTTGTGTTTTTGTAATTTACCTATAATTGAATATTTTCCCCTTTTACGGCAGTTCGACGTCCGACCATTTGCAAGCCCAAGCAAACCAACAGCAATATGTTAGGCGGCATAAGTTGAACAGCCAACAATTCTGTTGATGTACAGGATCAGTGTCCAATCAAAGAGTATTAATTCATATAGAGTTCCCATTTCTCTCACGAGCTTTTGGAGCTTTTTCCAAATCTTAAGAAGACATTGGCTTATGTTATTTGTCTGCTATTAACATCGAAGTAGCAGCGCAGGTCGCTGTGTAGCAAACTCATTGTGCTAACTACTGAACTGAAGTAATCAGGCAAACAGAAATTTTTGAAGGTGGGTCCTGTTGTGAAATCGAAGCAAGCGCTGTTTCCCCTGCTTGATGTGTCTTCCTACATTTTGTGTTCTTAGAGCGAATTAGCATGAAAAGGAATTTCTGTATATCACCTTTGTTTTGTTTGTTTTGATTGCCGTCACCCATTTTTATTTTGATTGTATTGATATTGTTGTGGGAATGATATTATAGCGAAAAAGGAACATGTATAGGTTTGGCGCGATTTTTTTATGAATGACGAACATGATTTTTGTTAGTGCAATTCCCTCCACCTACTTGTGTTGGTTTTGGTGGGACTTTTAAGGAATATATAATTATAATAATAACGAATATAGTATTCGTTCGGGCTGTTAGAAATAAAGAAATAAATTACTCAATAAAGAAGTAAAAATTGATTTAAAATGCATATTTTGCGCTATATATATCGAAAAACCGAAGTTGAATATAGGTAATTCTACCTTGACTATCAGGCAAACAGAAAAAACAGCAAGCAACTGCAAATGTCCCATGTGAAAACGATATCAAGCCACCTGTGCTACTGCGAATACAGGAAAGAAAGAAAGAAATTTTGCCTTCAACCAACAACAAAGCGTGTGACATTTGTTTTTTCCTTATTTGCCGAACATAAGGGAAGACAAAGAAAAGAGATATTCCTGCGTGAGTGAATATGTATTCTTTTTGCGTGCACGCAAATTTGAAGTCAAAAACGAAACGCGCTCGGGGCCTGACAAGCGAAGATTGACTTTTGAGTTACGATGTGAAGTGGGGCGCGTGCGGGAATAAAAATTCCTCTTTTTTGCTACGATCACGCAACAACAAAGTCTAGACCATTTGTTTTTTTCTTCATTGACGATCGAGGAAAGAACACAACACAAAGTAAGGGTGACGAAATTTGCTTTGCGCGATTTAGACTCCAACTTTGCGGACTGTGCGTATTTCTCGTACAGTCAACTGCCAAATCTTGAATTACCATAATGAATAACAAAAGTTCAAATTAGGGGAATATTCGAGTTATGGAAGACATATTATATTGATTTTTCACTATAAACGTATTCAATTCGAGTCATGGAGATATTCGACTTATAAAAGTTCGACCAATGGAAATTCGACGGTAGTTAGAAATTTGACTTGGGTTTATTCGGCTGTTCAATGATTGTGCATTCACTGTACTTGCTATTGAAATGGATTTCGTTTTCAGCCACAACCGAAAATTGTCTTCAAGAAGTTCAAAACAAACAAGTTAAAAACTTTCCATTGTGTGATTGACCTTGTTGTGTAGGTGTGGTACGTGTATGAGATTGTGTTGGTTTTCTGTGTCTCCCTTGCGTGCGAAATGTGATAAGTTTGAGTGGGTTGTGTAAGTATAGTGCGTGTATAAGGTTGTGTTGGTCTTCTTTTTCGACCTTGCGTGCAAAGTGTGATAATTTTGAGTGTGTTATGTAGGTATAGTGCGTCTATAAGATTGTATTGGTTTCTTATTGTGTGTATCACTGGGAATATTTTTGTACGATTTTGCTTTGTGATCATGCCTACTTTTTAGGCTGGCCGCCTGGTATTTTCATTTCGTTCAGATAAATGAATATAGGCAAAATACAATGCTCGATTTTGTTTGTTAAAGAACGATTTCATAAATTAAAGAAAACTCCACACAATTTGCCTAATATTCTCGAACACCTTGCAAATAAAAAAATTTGAACAAAAAAATCAAAGAAAGAAGACAGTGTCTCTGATTTTTGTTTTTATTATGGCGTTTTTGTGTTTTTATAATTTTCTTATCATTCAATATTTTCCCCTTTTACGGCCGTCCGGCCATTTGCTTGTTTACCTTAAGCAAACCAACAGAATATTTTACGCCACATGGTTGAACAGACAAGAAATCTGTACAATTGCTTAAAATTTAACATAATCCAATCGTTTCTTAAAAGTCTCTCCGGCCATTTTTTTAAGGGAGAAATGGGAACTCTATATGAATAAGTTCTCTCTGACTGTTGATGTACAGAATCAGTGTCAAATTCTAATCGTTTCTGAAGAGTCTCTCCGGCCATTTTTTAAGAGAGAAATGTAACCTCCATATGAATAAGTTCTCTCTGGTGTCAACATTCGACCTTAAGTCATTGTGCTTTTTTGCACAATGTGTTGATACTCACAAAAAATTTTTGAAAATCAATTTTAAAAATGTTCACTTTCAAGTTCATTATTATTATTATATTTATTTATTTTATTTTTGCTTATTTATTATTTATTTATTATATTCATTAATTTTTAAGATTTTATAAATTTATCCAAAAAATAAAAAAATTTTTTTATTTTTAAATATTTTTTTATTTTTGAAATTTATTTCTTTTTCATTTATATTCATTTCATTTATTCATTTTATACTGTCTTATTTTGCTTTTATTTTATTTATATTTTGTCACCTACAGTTTTAATATTTCGTGCAAAATGAATTGCTGTATTCGGGCTTGCACCAACAAAGACAACTTTAATAATGATAAGCTTAGAGGGGTCTCTTGTTGGATGCAATGCGATAGCATTGCCCACCTTAAGTGCGCTGGGTTGACTGGTCGTGACCGTGACCGGCTTTACGGTACGGATAATTCTGCATCTGGTGGCATCAGGTGGTCTTGCCCCACCTGCTTCAAAAGCCATGGAGATTCTCAATGATGTACCACCGTATGCGAAATAAATACCACGAACTCAAAACACTATTCACTGACCTCACCTCAGAGTTTGATGCTGGGGCAAAAATGTTTATGGACTACTCTTTTGACTCGACTCCAACGGCTAATCCAGTACAACTGCCCCCATTATCCCCTCACAATCTTGCGCCTACCACTGCTCCACTTATTCGTTTTTCGTCTCCTCAACCTCTTTCTTATCATTTCCCACCACTATTCTGAACTTTCTTCCATATCTGCCCAATTGTCCCATCCCCCTCTAAGTCAAGTAGCTCCTTCAGCCATTATCCCCTCTACTACTACTTCATCTGTTGCTTTCAACTATCCCCTCACTACTTGTTCGTCTTAAACTATTCCATGTCCTAATACTGTGTCTTCAGCTTCAACTTCTCCAACTTGTTCCCCTTCTTCCCATCCTTTACCCACTTATATTTGTATTCTTTCTTACATATCTACCCAATCGTCCCATTCCGTATCAAATCCAATAGCTGCTTCTACTATTACCCCTTCTACTATTTCTTCATCTGTCGCTTTAAACTTTCCCTCCACTACTTGTTTATCTGCCTCTATTCTCTGCCATACTAGTGTAACTTCTGCTACATCTTCTACTAGAATCTCTAGCTCGTACTGTACTTTGCCTCCCCCTTAGAGTTCTTGGCAGACTAACACTACCTCTACTCCATTGCCATGTACTTTGAAGGTGCTGCATCCTCGTAAACATGTTTTTATTTCCAGGTTGGATAAGGAGGCAACCTGTGACGAAGTTGGACGCTATATATCATCAAAAGCATGCAACCTTTCGAATATTAATATTCATAAGTTTAATTTTTCTAGCCCTAGAGAAGGCTCTTTATTCAAGCTTTCAGTTTCTATGGAAGTATTTTCTGTCATTTGTAACGCTAAATTCTGGCCTGCCCATATGGTGGTCCATGAGTTTATTCCTAGGAAAAAAATTAGGCCTTTGCTGGTTACCTTACCAGTCACTGCTTTAGCCTCATCTTCTGCTTCTTCCAATGCTCCAAAAAACAAACACTACATTTTAAAAATGTTAGAGGGCTAAAGTGTAAACTTTCTTCATTTTATCTTATAAGTTTTTCTTTCACTTCTGACATTATTGTTTTCGTTGAGACTTTGCTTCGCCCTGATGTTCTAAACTCTGAAATTTCCACTTCTACATTATTGGCGTCATTGAATTAATTCATAACTTACTTTCAAACTTGTAATCTAAATTTTTGTTTGAATTGTCTGTATCATTTTAGGTATTGAATTCTAAATTAAGTCTTAGGTTTAGTTTAATATTGCATGTTCATTTGTTAGAGGCTGATGATGTTTTTATCTGTAGCCCAATATTTAGTACGTAGACATTAGCTTTGGTATCGCATGTTCACCAAAGAAATTAGCAATTAACACCAGTTGAACCCAGTCTATATGACTGGGTGAATTTTGATGCCACTTGGGCCTGCCCCATGTGAGATCAGTGTGTGGTCATTGCGTACCTGCTAAGTCAATGAAAAAAAAAAAAAAATTGTTCTGTTCTGTCTGTCTTTTTCTCTGTATTATCTTGCTTAAATGAGTGCTTACTTTCACTGAGTATTTCATAAGTTTTCATCTATTTATTTTTCTCCATATTCACTACTAGGAAGGTTATACATATAAACGAAAACTATGTATGTAATAAATTCGTTTCTGTATTTAAAAGATTTTAGCAAAAAAAGTGCTGGAATCCACAAAATACAAATAAAACAACTCTAAATGACACTTTGAAATTTTTCTGTAACTGTACCTCAAACGTTGTTTTCGTTCTAAATGCTTCTTCATCTTTTAGTTCTTGTTCGAAATTTTAGTTTTTAGGCAAGGCGAGATGTGAAAAAAAAATCCCAACTGGAATTGATCCCTGGACACGTGCAGTTCAATACGCTGAGCCAAGCGCATGATTTAGAAAGAGTGATCATTGAAGGCACAAATGATATATATAAAAACGCATGCCGCAATGTTGTTGTTTTCATACAATACAATTTAGTTTTCTTGCCTCTGCTTCGCTTCATCGTTACACAGTGAGCGAGATAACTTGTGTTTGGCTAACGTAAAACAGATGGCGATATTTTTGAAAACCATATTTTCGCTTGCCACACCTATTTTTGAATATTTTAAAAATATTTTTATGCCTATGTTATACTCCTAGTAAAGATTCTTATTATTCTGTAATTAGATTTCGAATGCAATGAGCGCCTTTCACGCCCATTCTGCACAAATTCTACGATTTTATTATGTGTATAGATTATCACTAGCAGGGTCATTTGATCACTTAATTTACAAAAGTCCTCTCATGTCGTTATATGTGTTTCCAGAGCACCCCATACAACTAAAAAACTAAGAGATATTCACGTCAAAAAAAGCAGACAACACTCTGGCGTTGCCATATCCTTTGAAATATTCCGTTAAATTTTAAATAATGTGAAGTCAATTTCGGGTGGCACCGTTCATCAACAATAAGAAGTAATATTATCTTGTGTAGGTTGTATAGGCTGCAAAACTCTAAAGGAAGACATGTCGATAGCAAGCAACGAAAGTACGAACAGGGGGACTTAGAAGCCACGAGTGACTTGGTATGGGTTATATTAGGTTTTTTTTTTTTTATTATATATAAATTTATTTTTTGAATCACTTTGTATACAACACAAAACCTAACCATAATTTAGAAATCTTAAACGAAGTAATGCGTTCTTTAAAAGTTTCTTTGGTGATGAGCTAATAAACTTTTCTATGTTGCGTGATCCTCCCAGGTTTATGTGGCAGGAAGGTCATTCCAACGTAGTCGCGTAGTTCTGCTCGTCTGCAAGAGTGAACGAGCAGTGGATTGGGATGTTGCGGTAGTTTCAGGTGATATTTCTGATGCAGTTGGATCAGCTCCATTTTGATTAGAGGGATGTTTAGATCTCTGTAGATGTTCGCGTTTGACATGTACCAGGGAGCACCTGTTAGAGTGCGAAGTATCTTTGATTGTGCTCTTTGGATAACTTCGAAATTACTTGGCCTTGCGAGCCCCCAAAGCTGGGAACCGTATGTCCAGATTGGCTTTATTATTGTATTATATAGCAGAGCCTTTAGATCGAGGCTTAAACCAGATCTTCGGTTTAATAGCCAATGGAGGGACTTGGGTTTTCATTTCATACAGATTTTTTTGGCTTCTATACGCTTTCGCAAAGTAAGTCGTCTATCCAAGTGAACTCTTAGGTAAGTGACTTCCGTTCAGTGTGGGACAGTAGTGTTATTTAAGATGATAGACGGATAGTCGCTCTTATTTAGAGTGATTGTCACGTGCTTACATTTGTCCGGATTGACATTTATACGCCAATTGTCCATTCAGTCGGATACAAGTTGCTGGTGGTCGCTTGGCTCTTTTGACGCTTTTTGAAGGCAGCGTGAGCGACAGGTGATTGCAGTGGTATCTGCGATTGTTGATGTCAGGAGCTGGGTTTAAGTACGTCAGCGGTGAATAAGATGTATAACAGCCGACCGAGAACACTGCCTTGTGGAACGCCAGCAAAATTTTTGCATCTCACCACAAATAGTCTTTTTGTGAGCTATGATTCCAGTAGTTTATTTGAGTTCTATGGAAGCATTCTTTTTAGTTTGTAAATAAGGCCATCATGCCATACACGATCGAAAGTTTGAGCAACGTCAATGAATATAGCTGAACAGTATTGTAGGTGTTCAAATGCAGTTCTGATTTCCACAGTGACTCGGTTTACTTCCTCGATTGTACTGTGCTTTGGTCTAAAGCCAAATTGATGTGTGTGGATATTGTTATTCCGGTTTAAATGTGGTGAGAGTTTCTTAATAAAAATTTTTTAAATTAAATATTGCGTTGAAGAGAATTGCAAGGAATCATATAGCGCAGTTCGGAAGCTCAATAATCATCATTGGGGTGATGAGGTCATGCCCTGGCGCCTTCTTTCGGATTAACTCCTTGTGAATTACCGCACTTAACTCATTTGAATTAGTTTTAATTATGCTGCTAGTATGGAACGAAGTGGATGGCAGCTGGGAAAGCTGGAATCCGTTTCTGGGCATGTTTGCATCTAAGACGGATTTGAGATGGTTAGCAAAGGTGAGGGTCTTTTCGTCATCAGTTTTCACTAGTGAGTCTGATTCGGCGTCAAGTTTTGGTCTTATACAAATATGGCCGTTTACGTATTTTTTGTACCTGAGCCAATCAGTTTTCTATGAAATAATCATAACGGAATGAGTACTTTATGTGGGGTACTCCAATAGGTGATATGTGACTGGTGAATTGTCTGATGAAAGCTCGGCATGAGTTTCCGTTGAAATCAGACTTCGACAGATGTTGCGAATTACTGTAAATTCGATTAAGTCGGGAATTTTCCTCGGATCTGATATTAGGTATTGGCACGGGATTAGGTGTGGTAATTTTTGTCGGTAGATTAAAACGAATTAAATCACTGAGTAAAAAAAAGGTCTAGCCCACAATTCACTATGCAATATTTTGTAAAAAAAAAGTCTTGAGACAGGTTCTAGAATGTTACTGCTAATAAGGCACCTCATTACAATTAGATTTTACAGTAAAAGGGCTTTACATATGTCATATTTAAGTGAAATATAGTTAAGGGAGATAAGGAGTTCAGATCATCTTGAAGGAACATGAATTGGATGGGGGACGTGATGGACAGGCAAAGTTTCACAACATGAGAATACATAAAAACGCGAGAATTTTTTATTGCAGCCGTCAGATCGTTTATAAAGATATTAAATAATAGTGGACCAAGGTACTACCCTGAGGGACACCGGAAGTTACACGAATAGAATTGGATATGGACGTGTTAAAGATAAGTTTTTGAGTTCTAAAAGTTAGATAAGAGGAAATCATTCGAAATACCGAAATAACGAAAGCATTCAATATATGAATAAGTAAGGAATGGCAAATGCTATCAAATGCCTGACCAAAGTCAATATAAATAATATACACTTGGCGTTGTTGTGCAAAACTAAGATTGACTGAAGAAATAAATTCAAATAAATTGGGCGTAGTAGACTCACATTTGGTAAACCCGTGTTGGCAGGTACTTAATAAAGGGAGGACGAAATGCTGAAGCTGATCAGTGGTAACTTCAAAGAGTATGAAATATATAGAGTTTACATTTCTCTCTTAAAATATGCTCGGAGAGGGATTACCAGCTCTAATATGTTGAACCTAAGTAGAAACTAGGGTAGAATATTCTGTTGGATTATACAAGGTAAACAGCAAGCAAATGGACGGACGTTGAACTGCCGTAAAAGGGGAAAATATTCAATGATTAGTAAATTAAATTAGTCAGAGACACTCTCTTCTTTCTTTGATTTTTTTAAAGTTCTTTATTTGCAAGGTGGGTCGAGAATATTAAGCAAATTGTATGGACTCTTCTTTAATTTATGAAATCGTTCCTTAACAAACGAAATCGAACCAGAGCTGCCTTGTATTTTGCCATTATTCATTTATATGAATGAAATGAAAATACCAGGTGGACAGCAAAAAAGAAAGCATGACCATAAAACAAGACCATACAAAAATATTCCGGGTGATACACACAATACAATC
>JAWNKX010000302.1:0-125304 GCA_035041755.1 Cacoxenus indagator
TCAAGTAGACACTACTCTAAAAAACTATGAGCAAAGCAAAAATAATAATAATAATAATAATTAAATAGACATTTTCAACTGTAAGGATTTAAAAATGGAAATTTATTTGTGCAAAATACATAAACTTCTCAAGTTGACTTGAAAGGTGTAAACAGAAAATTTCATTGCATGGTTTTTTTTTTTGCAGTGACAAAAATGCAACTGCATTGACTTGAAAAGTTCGCCAAAAATATATTGTCTACAAAGTCAAAATGTTCAAATATTCAAATGAATCCCTATTTCCCTTGGTCACACCAGAATTTGAGACCGACTTTACCGATTTCATGTTTTTTAAGTTTTTCTAATACATACTTTGTAGAAGGTTCTTACGGAAAACAAAATTAGGAAGAATAATGCGAAACTCGGGAAATTCCATCAAATTTATTTCTATGATATCAATACTGCTTCTTCAGTTTGCCGTTGAAAACTATGTCAAGCATGATTCGAACTCATAAAATTTTGACCTACCAAAAATCGCTCAACGCGCCTAACAAAACTTTCACTAGCGATGATTCTATTGGCAGGTGATTTTTGACAAATATTGCCAGTGATTCCACGATCAACGCCAGCCGACGAACTTCAAACATGTTTGAAGTCGTCCATTTTATGCAAATACGCCAAAACACTCAAATTAAATATGAATATGCGAGTCGAATTGCAAAACGACAGACCGAACTCATCGAGATGGTGTTCCTAAACAATGTTCACAATTACAGCCATGTTTGGTTGAGCGAATTTTTGGATATTTTTGCAACAGATAGTCCAGCATCGCTGTAGTCTTTGATTTTGCCCTTTTTCGTCTCTGTTAAAGCCTTTCTTCGACAATTTTATTTAAAACAACAAAATTTTACTATATATGCGCTTCAACTGACTGCATGTGTCCCACACATTAGAGAAAACTAATTAATTAGGTGACTCAAGATGCAGGGTAGGTTTTTATTAGTTATTTTTACAGAAAAATATATATAAAATCAATTATATCAATAAAACTCTTTATCTACTAAATTCAGAATTAAACAGGCTTTAATTTAAAAGAAAAATTAAGTCTCTAACTCTAACCTTTGTTTTTCGGGAGATATAAAGCATTCACAACTTTTTTTTTAGGTGTGCTATTCAGTGTAGAGTGTACATATGGAAGGAGTAACGTAAAAAACTGCAATTTGTTAGCATTCCTCAAATGTAATAAAACTATTTATTTTAAAATTATAAAAAAAATAATTTTTTTCTTTAACTTTCTTTCCTTCTCAGTAGAAGGCCTTAAATTAAGGGTCAAACTCTGTACATTATATATGATATTAGTCTTAACAAATATGAATTATTATTATTATAGGCAAAATCAATTTAATTGAAATTGGAAGCCTTTGCCTTTAACAATTATTTTACACTTTTAATTCACGCCTATTTGCGGTTTTGAATACAAATTAGCAAAAAAAATATCACAATCCCCATGTAGCTTGTACTTTTATCAGTATATTTGATATGATTTTGTAAATATAGACTGATTTATACCGCGTCTAGTAATTTTCTATCACGGAGCCTTTTAAAAACAACCGCCTCGGTTCGATATCAATAAAGCAATAATAAGAGTATTAAGATCAATAAACCAATAATAAGAGTATTAAGATGTTACTTTAGGTCTGGATTTGGTGTCAGTGGTTGATAACCTACAACTAGAGTCCATAACATCTGACGATCGCTTTTATAAAGGACTCTGAACTGCAAACATGAACTTCAAAATCAGTATCTTAGGATAACTCTAAAGAAGTTATAGGTCTGGATTCGGAAACAGATGGCTATAATTTCTAATAAGTTGAGAGTTAAGTAAAATTACCTGCTCTTCTGAGTATATGCTACACATTCTTAGATGACCTGCTCAGAGGAGTTAATGTTAGTGAATCATTCGGCATTAAAATGAATCATTATTTTTCATTAATTTCGAGTTTCGGGTGAAATGTGTTTTCACATAAAACATAACCTATAACCTAGTAAAGCCTTAATTGGCTTCAAGTAGACACTATTCTAAAAAACTATGAGCAAAGCAAAAATAATAATAATAATAATAATTAAATAGACATTTTCAACTGTAAGGATTTAAAAATGGAAATTTATTTGTGCAAAATACATAAACTTCTCAAGTTGACTCCAACTTGAAAGGTGTAAACAGAAAATTTCATTGCATGGTTTTTTTTTTTGCAGTGACAAAAATGCAACTGCATTGACTTGAAAAGTTCGCCAAAAATATATTGTCTACAAAGTCAAAATGTTCAAATATTCAAATGAATCCCTATTTCCCTTGGTCACACCAGAATTTGAGACCGACTTTACCGATTTCATGTTTTTTAAGTTTTTCTAATACATACTTTGTAGAAGGTTCTTACGGAAAACAAAATTAAGAAGTATAATGCGAAACTCGGGAAATTCCATCAAATTTATTTCTATGATATCAATACTGCTTCTTCAGTTTGCCGTTGAAAACTATGTCAAGCATGATTCGAACTCATAAAATTTTGACCTACCAAAAATCGCTCAACGCGCCTAACAAAACTTTCACTAGCGATGATTCTATTGACAGGTGATTTTCGACAAATATTGCCAGTGATTCCAGGGTCAACGCCAGCCGACGAACTTCAAACATGTTTGAAGTCGTCCATTTTATGCAAATACGCCAAAACACTCAAATTAAATATGAATATGCGAGTCGAATTGCAAAACGACAGACCGAACTCATCGAGATGGTGTTCCTAAACAATGTTCACAATTACAGCCATGTTTGGTTGAGCGAACGTGTTATAAATAAGATAGCTGGCGAATTGTTCACATACAAATCGGTTGACTCCGATTCGTGGGAATTTCCCGGATTACCACCTCATAATAGGCAATTAAAATTCGGGTCGGTTATTATTATGTTGCGGAGCATAAACCAGCCAGGGCTTTGTAATAGTACCCGGCTTGCAGTGAAGAAATTAATGAACAACGCCATCAAAGACACAGTTTTGAAAGGGAAGTACAAAGGCAAAGACGTTTTGATTCCACGCATCCCTATGATTACGAACAACATGCCATTCGACTTTAAACGGTTACAATTTCCCGTGCAGATTGCCTTTGCAATGTTAATAAAAAAATCTCAAGGGCAGTCGTTAAGTTTGTGTGGCTTCCATCTTGAAAATCTATGTTTTTCACATGGCCGATTTTATTTCGCTTATGTATAATGTATAATTATATATATATATATTATATATAATATATAATAATATATTATGTATATATTATATATATATATTATATATATATATATATATATATATATATATATATATATATATTAGTCATAAAAATCGTCTTTAACTCTTTTTTCGAGAGGGTGTTCTATTTAAGTGGCTCAAAATTTAGGGTAGGTTTTATCAGTTATTTTACAGAAAAATATATATAAAATCAATTATATCAATAAAACTCTTTATCTACTAAATTCAGAATTAAACAGGCTTTAATTTAAAAGAAAATTTAAGTCTCTAACTCTAACGTTTGTTTTTCGGGAGATATAAAGCATACACAACTTTTTTTTTAGGTGTGCTATTCAGTGTAGAGTGTACATATGGAAGGAGTAACGTAAAAAACTGCAATTTGTTAGCATTCCTCAAATGTAATAAAACTATTTATTTTAAAATTATAAAAAAAATAATTTTTTTTCTTTAACTGAATCAAATAAATACAAAGGCATGAAGCTATTTCGAAGCCAAATCAATTAAAATACTACGACGGCTTACAATTAACCATAATCTACCAACAAAAATGCTTTTCCAGCATTTACAAACAAAACACCATTCTGAAGTGTCAGCAATAAATGTGCAATTTTGCTCTTTGTAATTTTAGACCCAAAACTTTTATGTGATTTTGGAATGTCTGGATTTAAGTTTATGATTATTTTGCTTAACTTTTTTTCAATTCGTCCATAGAGTTCATGAAATATTTATAGTATAAAAAAAACCCCTAGTTAATTCTGGTGTGCTTATGATTCTCAAGAAGAATCGTGATTCTGAAATGAAATAACTAAAGCATACAAATCAAAAAAAAATTGTCTGGTACTACTTAATTTAATTATTTTTAGCCCAAATTTTTTTTTTGAAGGAAGTTGAAAGTTAACAATGGTTTAAGTGTGTAAATTCCATTAAATACAAATTAAAATTAAATAAATAGAAATGACAAGTGAAAATCGATTGTTACCTGAGGAGCAGGTTAAAATTCAGACCTTGTGTAATTGTAGAAAAACAATCAGGTACTGAGGAACTACACTGAGGAAAAAAAGTATTTTGCTTCCTGAAAAATCCCGAAAACTATGGCCAAAGAAAGGGAACCGGAAGAAAACCGAAAGTGAGCAAACGGGATAAAAGGCAAATCAAGTGTTTAGCCGTGGCTTAACGTAATCCTCCAATCAAAATTAAAGAGCAATTGAGTCTTCCAGTATCCACCAGGAGGTTCCAACAAATTTTGAAGGAGGATAAGAACCTTAAACATCGCCCAACCTAAGTTATTACAACGACACAAATTCGCACGGTTCCAGTATACTGAAAGGTATAAGTTTTGGGACTATGAGTGGAAGTCTGTGGTTTTCAGCGACGAATAGAATTTTAACTTAGATGATCCTGACGGTCGAAATTTCCCAGGTGGGTCACTGATGGTATGGGCGGCATTTAGTTATCTTGGACCTACCCCGATTTTCTTTATCCTTATCAACCTTCTGGACAATGCTTTGATAAATTTCTGCGAACATTTCTGTGGCGAGTTCTGGATTTTTCAGCAAGACAACGCTCCTATTCATAATGCTAAGGTGACAAATCGTTGTTTTTTTTGGATATCAATTAATATAATGGAAGGGCCGGCTGTCAGCCCAGACCTTAATCGAATTGAGAACGTCTGGGCAATTTTGTCAACAAGTTTACGCTGCAGGACGCCAATTCGAGAGTTTGAATGATCTTAAAACTTGCATTCAGGACGAATGGAAAAAATTCCACGTTTCAGACATTGATTGAAACAATGCCAAGACGTGTAAATACCGTAATATTATCTAAGGGTGGGCATGTAAAATATTTGATTTTTTTGTATTATTAGAAATATCCTATATTTTTTTATTTTATATGCTATAATTATTTCGTTAGTTTTGCTGAAACTATAATAATAACTATAATAATTTAATAACTGTAATTAAATCTCAACGAACAGCTTACAATAGATCGTTGCTCAATGGATAATCAATTATCAAATCAAATTAACGTTCACAAAACATGGCATAGAGAAGTAAAAAATCAGTCTCCGTGAAAATTATATAAAAAACGTATTACAAAGAAAGCACAAGAAAAAAAAGAAACTACAAAAAAATATTTTCTGTAATTAGTATTACTATAATGCATCTGCATCTTTTTTTCTTTGATTTTTTTAAAAGGAAATCTGCTTCGGTTTAAAATCAGGAATGTTGAAAATTTACTTATAATGCATATTAAACTGTAAAGGATACTAAAATTGTATCAAACAAACAAAAAAATCGTAAATATGGAAGACAGGTGAGAAACATTGACAGACGTATAGACAGATAGATATACTATATGTTTGCTTTCAGACATCTTAAAAAAAGTTCTTAATTTTTCATACACCTTTAATTTATAATGTTAGGACTAAATATTTTGATCACTATAGAAATTAGTTTCATTTTGTTCGCTTCTATAAATTGTTGTCTGGAATTTATTAAACGTAGTAGTATGTATGTATAACATATTTATTGTTTTTATTTATTAATTTATTTAATTAAATTTTTATTTAATTAAAACCAATTTTTGTGTAAATAATTTTTTCGCGCGGTTTTATAGTTGACGATTAATCGATTGTTTAAGCAATAATTAATCGACACATCGATCAACTAGTAAAAAATAATAGTCGGTGTCACTAATCGATCTTTTGTCGGTCGATACTCATCCCTAGTCGAAAACATTGAGTGCGGGTGCGCGGGCTGCGGTGGACTTATGGTTTTCCAACAATAAAAAAATCACAGAAAAAAGGATTAATATTTATAAAAAAAAATATTCATATATACATATCTATAATAATACAATATATCCATTCTATATTAAAAATATCAAAAACAAAAAAAATTTTACTAAGCCTTTTTGATTACAACACAACTCTAATTATGGACTTGGTGACCTTTACTTAGATTACAAATGATGTTATGGTCAAAGTTTGAGATCCTGTCAACATTACACTTTTACCAATAAAGATATTAAAAAAATAAAATCTTTTTCTTTTTTGCGTTTTATTAGTTGTAAATTGTTGGACGTAGTTTTTTAATAGTTGGATTGTTTATTAACAGTAATAACAAAAGTAATAATAATATTAAATACTCAAACTAAATCAAGCAAAAAAGTTTATTTTTCGTTAGAACACTGCACTGCACTATGTAACACGAACGTGCTTAAAGCAACAATAACAACAGCAACGATTACGAATCAGTCGTAAAATGCCGCTTTACTATTGGCGAAAACAAAAGACGAGCAAGAAAATGTACTTGTTTCCTTTTTATTATCATATCGATGGTGGTGATTGCAATGGAGACGATCGAGACTGTATAGATTCGCGAATGCGCGTGAGTGAAATCGCGGGTGTTTGTGCGTTTATATTTACATAAAGGGTGAATAAAGAGAGAATTTTAACTGCTTACAGTACATCAATAAAACGGTGTTTTCCATACGACCACTGAATAACGAATGAACGTAAAATATAACGGAGAAATAGAAAGAAACTCGACGCCGTCGTTGTCGCAGTTACCGGTTGCGTCAATTGAGTATGCGATGTGTTCGTTCGGATCGTTCGTTGTTTGTTAGTTCGAATCATTGATAAGCGAGCGTCACATAGACTACATATATAAGCAAACAACGGTCAATATACAAGCGAACCCACGTGAGCGTGACAACACACATGCAAAGAAAGACTATGAAAAATGACGACGCTGCATGCAGCTAATACAAATGTCTAAATGTGACGCTGGCGTGTGGGTGTAAGACGCGGCTGTAGCATTATTTATTGTAGTACAGTTGTAGTTAGTTGGTTATTCTCACTCGTTCCGTAGTTCGCTCGTTGTTGTTAATGCGTTCATTTATGCGCAAATGCAACAATTATGATGACGATTAGCAATGCTACCAAAAACATCAACGATGGGAATATCGTAATATAATTAAATAAAATAATTATAATTTTTATAATAATTCTACTTTTATCAATTGTAACTTCTGAAACATGTATGTATGACGATTGAAATCATGGACCGCTTTTTTACAATATAATCATTTTTTTAATTAAACATTATTTTTTAGTTGGGATTGCTAAAGCACATTTTTTTAGTTTTTAAACTATATTTTACTTTTTAATTGGGTTTGTTAGATGCCAAATTCAGTAGTTTAATATCTGCTAATCCCTCTGAAGTTCGTGATTCATGATTATTTCCTTCTTCTTAAAGTAAAAAGTAGTGTTGGACGTCAACGAACACGAAGACCAACCCCGTCCCAGTAAAATATTTGAGTGATCGGTACGAACTTTTTGATTTATGATGTCGAATGTCAGTTAAACTTCAATTCTCTATATTACACAAAATTTGCAAAGGCCTGGAAAAGCATAAACCTAATTTTTACATTAAAAATAAAATCGATGGTGATCCTTTAACGTCATTAATAAGACTAACAATATTGCAAATGGAAACTTAGTGAAATGCTGCTTCAACGCTTTGAAAGAAAGTCGGATTGTGACGGTTGATGAAAAATGGATTTATTACGAAAATCCTAAACGAAAAAAATTGTGGTTATTACCTGGCGAAGCTGCCCCATCGACTCCAAGGCCGAATCGCTTCGGAGAGAAGACAATGATCTGTGTGTGGTGGGACCAGGGAAGTGTACAAGAAACTTTTGAAACCAATTTTGTCGAAGTCAAAAAATGGATTGACGAATGCTTTGGCTCAAAAGTCAAACGGTTTTTTGGGATGGCATTTATAAATTACCAGATAGATGGACAAAATATGTATAATACTTTGAATAAACAATTATTTTTAAATTTCTTTTAAATTATGTGTTTTTTGTTTTCATTAAAAAAACCGGTACTTTCCGGTACATCTGATTTAAAACAAAGTGGGAAAAAGCGTTTATTTCTCTCTGCTGACCATAATTTTCAACCAATTTAGTTTTTTTTAAATGTAGATAATTATAGTTCAGTGTAAAATATCTGGTATTTGTCATTCACAGGCCTCTCTTGAAGTCAATTTTACGCGAGGAAGAGTATTACAGGCATTGGAAATTGTAATTTGCAATGTTATGACTATACGGTAGATGCATTAAGACCTCTTAACCAAAGGCTTTCTATTTTAGTGTATATATGTGTATGGCATAGTATTGCCATGATGAGACACGTCACCTTTTCTTTTAATCTAATCTGGCCGCTTTCTTCAATTCCTTGGTCCAACGGTAATAATTGTTGGCAGTACACATTCGAATCAATCATTTGGCCAGACGGCAGTAGCTCATGATAGATGATACTCTTCCAAACCCTTCAAACACAAAGCATGGCCTTCTTTGCCGTCAATCCTGGCTTTGCTACTGTTTGTGGAGCTTCATCTCACTTCGACCAAGACCGTTTCGTACAACAATCGTTACCTGTTACAAATCGCTTTAAAAATGGTTCGATTTCATTCAGTTTTAACAGCGATTCGCATATGGAAATTGGGTAAATGATATTTTTTTTCAATAAATAAATCAGATCATTGCAAATGGCTTAAAACTGTTTTGTTACCTATGTTAAATACCTTAGCAATACCATGACTGCTTATATGCAAGTTTTGCACAACTTCTTACTACCTATATATATGTGCTATATCTTGGATATAAAACAATGTAAAAATATTTGTGCTTTCCTCTCTAATTCAGTTCTTAAAAAAATTTTTTTATCCACCATTGGGTCCAAATTCTAGTCTTTAGATTCACTAAATCGTCCAGGACTAAACATTTTTAATGTAACATAATCTTTAAGTCATTCCACACACACTGACTTCAAATATAGGATTTTGTTGGAGCGCATATAAATTTAACCATACTGAAATTAATAACAAACCTCTGAAACTAAACTAACAACAGAAAAAGGGAGTTAAGAAACACCGAATTGATTCTGTATAAGCAGAAAGCTTTCTTTACAAAAATTAAAAGTAAAAGTCTACCCGCAGATACTATCAGCGATTGTATCATACAAAAAAAAAACGCTTTTTGGCATCATGTATTTTTAGGTCAGCTATAAGTACCCCCTCCTATGTTCTCCACGCTCATTCACTAATACATTAAATCTCGCTCATTCATTCAATAAATCACTTGCTCATTTTACACTCACACATTTTTTAAAAACTTTTTCGTGAGAACTCTGGGATTTGTCTGAAAAAAGGTTTTTTGCTTAAGTATAGGACTAGAGACGTACATATGTACAGGTCTTTATTTGCTAGTTTCGTTCATTCTGTTTATTTGTCCCATTCTTTGAATACGACGACAACAACGATGCAACGTGGTTGGATCATCTTCACCGAGCGAGGACTCAGCAAGTCAAGAATTAGCTGACAGCGATTTGTCAAAGAGCTGCAGATATATAAGCATAGATATACCCGTGTATGCACATATGGTTTTGAAAGACTTAAGATACTTTTTTGTATGTATGTCTATCTGTTGTATGTTTTTATATGGTTATATGGTGATCTGCTTTAAAGAAATGTTTGGCCAACATAGTTGAGCTCAGCACCAGTCCGACCCGCGTGGTATATCAGCCAAATGGCAAAAAATATCTACAAATCGCCACAACAAGCAGAGGAATGAAAGCTTGAGATAAGGGAATCCAATAAAACCACTAAACTGAGGATATTATTTTGAGAATCACTGCAAGGGACAATGCAAATCGGCGAAATTTCGGTATCAAATCCGATTATGAAATCGCTTAGTCTGAGGCTACATATGAGCCCTGCTAGAAATGGAATAACGTCAACAAACCAGTCATAGATAAACTGAATGATCAACCGATATGCACCATGTCTGTCTATAGGCCCACTAGTCAAACCTATAATATTTGAATGTCAGAGTGAGTAAACGAAACCCAACTCGTTTCTGTGCCTCAGTGCACGTCCGTATGTGTGTTTGTATGTAGCTACTAAAGAACTGCGCAATCACTATTATGCTGGGTACCCAGCATAAGCCATCGCTTGTGCTTTCAAATGAAAGAGTTTTAAATATATAGAGGTTACAATTCTGTCAAAGCTTTTTAAGCTTTTTTCAAAATAGGAGAAGCCGTGCGAGTAATGTTATTTTTCTTCTATTAAAATCGAAGTAGCAGCGCAGGCCGCTGTGTAGCAACCTATTTCTGCTAGCTACTGAACGCGAATTCTTGGCGCGAATTAACGTGAAAAGGAATTTCTGTATACCACCTTTGTTTTTGTTGTTTTAATTGCCGTCACCCATTTGTATTTTGATGTATTGATATTGTTGTGGGAACGATAACGAAAAAGGAACATATATTGGTTTGGCACAGGTGCTGATTGCGTTGATTTGGATTTCTTTCAATGGTGGGTAAAGTAAGGCCAGGTTTTTTTTGTTGTTATTTTTTGGTATAAATGGATTGGTGATAAATAGTTGATAAAAAAAAACGTACTAAACTTACCCCCTCCCATTGGCAGGCTAATATCTTTTCTACGACTTTTTTCAGCCTATCAACTATGTTGATGTACAGAATCAATGTCGGGTTCTAATCGTTTCTGAAGAGTCTTCCCGGCCATTTTTTAAGAGAGAAATGTAAACTCTATATGAATTAGATCTCCAATCCAATTCCAATTATTTACCATAAAAAAGTTTTAAAAAGATTTAACCGGAGCAGAAAGGTATTATGATTTGACTCTATTGTCTAAACCCTGTAGTCTGTAGTGGGGATGTGACAATTTCTCTTCTTCAGTTAATAAGTTACTATGGGCATTGAAAATTGAAATATTAAATTACCAAACTTTTTCTCCTATCTCAAGACATGATAGTGAAGACTTATAGTAGTGCAATACTAAAATTAAGGAAATGAAAGCTGTCAATTTCCTACCCTGACTAAAGCTTCACTAAAGTCTGCATAAAAATCACGTCTCTATGCAACAGTTCGGACAATAATGGATAAATAAATCAACAATCCACCACCCACCTCAGTCCGTGTTTGCTTAGTGGTACTACATAAGTTTAACAAAGGCCAAACGACTGTTAAGCAGCTGCTGTAGCAGGCTATAAGATGTATTTCAGTACCTATAGAATATGGGGTACACACTTAGAAAGCTATAAACGAGAACACTCCGAATTGAGTTGAGTCGAATCGAGTTATGTCGGAGAGCTGAGGTGAATTTAACGGGTACAATATGCTAACGAACTGTAAAGATAATAAATATTTAAATTGTATTTTATTTACACACGTTCGATCAACACATGCCAAAATTGAAACGAAATGAAACAAAACAAAAAACGAATACATAGATATAGGCTACCTATGTACAGATACAAATACACAACTGTTCGACTTGCTTTACAACTGTATAATATTGAGCATTGTTGATGAGGAACCGACGAATACGACAGTATCAATGACAACTGTGATAAAAATATATAATAATAATAATAATAATAATAATAATAATAATAATAATAATAATAATAAAAAAGCCAACAAAATTTACTCATGTTGTTATCAAATGTATTTCGAGTATATATCGCATGAATCTAATATATATAGCATCTAATATATAATATATAGAGGTACTAAACTAAATTAAGTTAGACATCCGTCAATATGTTGAAAATTGAATGAAGCGAAGAAGACTCTAACCATATATATGATATGAAATGAAAAATACAAATATCAACGCCATTGCTATCAGCACCATCATCATGTAATTCTACGTTGCTGTATTCCTACATTTAGCATGCATGACCGGGCATAGCCCATGGTTTTTTGCTTTTTTTGCGGATTGTCGTAATGGATTCTTTTCGTTCCCCGTCACAATTCAATGTAAAAAACGCTTCCGATTATACCTCATGACCAGTTGTTGGCACGTGAAAAAATGGCGTTCCATGGCTATTGGCTTGAGTGCATACGGAATCCAATTTCCTTATTTTTGCATCATACCCATGGCCAAGAGAAATGAAATGGTTTCTCAGTCACTGATTTTTAAAGGGAAATGATAGCACCTTAATATGAATAGAGTGGCAAGATTGTCAGATGCTATTTAATGTTAGTTTTACCAACTTTTGTAAATCCCTTAAATACTTTTCATGCCGGTAACAACTCAATAAAATATTCTCTTGCCAAGGATGTCCAACTTTCGGATACTGTGCTCTGACTGGAATATTTATCACACACCTAATCAGTTGTAGTCAGAACTAAAGTTGAAAAGCACGCTTAAAACAAATGATACAACAATTTAAATAAAATTAAAACATACTGGGTTCTCGAGCATCTTGTCTGGTAGCAGCTTGCCTCCTGGCATTAGCAGATGTCGACTAAAAATTTTCAAGGAATGGTAAAATTAATAATGATATTTTGACACTACAGAAATTTCTCTTTCTCGTTTTTTTTAAATGTCGTACATTCTCTCTTCCCTTTACATAAGCGCGTAATTTTTCCTTTTTTTGAATGTTTTTGAATGTTTTTAATTTTTTTTATTTATAAATTTCGTACCGTATTTATATATACATATTTAAAAAAAACCAACTAGCTTGGTTAAAAATTATGGACATCATTAAAAACGATAAACTCACTTAAGCGTGTTACAAATTCAATGTGGTAAAAATACCACCAGTGAATAAATATATAAATAAAAATATATTACTTATTATTAGTTTCTTGAATAGTAACGTCATTATTGAATACTGTAACAATAGGTTTGTGGAAACTATAATTACGGTACGTGAACATCAGACGTCAAACGTGAAAAGAGGGCATAACTGGTTGTACAATATCTAGTCGCCCCTAGTGTTCTATTAGAAACTAGATCTAAATGAAGTTTTTTTTTTAATTGTACTAAACGCGATCCGTAGTCTGTATCAAAGTGAATATTGAAATCACCGCCAAATATTAGCGGAAGTTCATAATAACGTTTCTTCAACTATTAGGAGCTTGCATTAACTCTGGTCAGTGACATCGAATGGTAAAAATTTTAAGTATGAATGTAAACAGCTGTCTAATTCTATGGTTTTCACATTTTTCAACACTATTATAACATTATACCATTTAGTGGTATTAAGTTATTTAATATATATTGACGCTAATCATGGAACGCCATTTTCGACATTCACTACTGTTTTCATTTCATTTGAATAAATCTGCGGCCCAAGCTCATCAAACAGTTTTAGAAACTTATAGCGATGCTGCTCCGTAATATTTCAATTGTCGGTTTTCGTGTCGTGTGCTATATATGAAAAAAGTTTCGTAAAGAGTAAATTTAAAACAAAAAAAAGTAAAAGCAGAGAACAATGTTCAGGTTTGGATATACGATTCAAATTGTTCAGGTTATTTTGAACTACAGCTTTCGGTATAAATGTTGTATTCGTTTCGCAAACAGAAGATATAACAGTGTTGGAAAAGGAAAAAACAAAATTTTAAATATCCAAAGCAATAGAAAAACAATATGCTAACCTTCACAATAAATCAAAGCTGTTACGTTTTTGTAGTGTTTTAATCTATGTGTGCATGTGTATGCGTTTGGGTGTATGCGAAGATTTGCCCGTTGACAAGCGTAGTCGACAACTAAAAGCCGAAACCCAAGTGAGTTGCAACGGACATATCGTTTAGGCCTCGTTACGTTCACGCAAGCGCAACCACACACACATAGGAAAAAAAAAATTCATGTGAGCTAATGAAGAAATGGACGTACAAACAACAGACACGGAGCGGAAACGTAATAAAAATGCTTGTAAAATAAAAGCCAAAATATTATTTTTTGTTCTTTCGATGTGAAAAATTCTGATTTTTCAGTAATAATAAACAGACAAAATGTTGTTAGGTGTCGAGTGGGACAAGGTGACTGGTAATAAAATAATTGTAGGTATATGACAGCAGTAACAACAATAACAATGGTTAAATGCACTTAGTAACACGAACATGCGAACTGTATGTTTTTGTTATTAATTTATTTTTTTTTAATTTTTAATTTTTGTAGTTTTCCTATCAAAAGTGTTCGTTTATAACTTTTTTTCCACTTAACCAACAAAAAGTGTGTAACCATATTAAAGAATAGACGTTTTCAAATGATTTATAACGAAAAACATTTTCATTTAATTTCATTTTGGGGTGTGATAGAAAAAAAAAAAAATTGACGATTTTCACATAAATAAAGTTTAGGCACAAATGGGAAAAGTGTGGTTGATTAACAGAGTACGTAAAAACTTGTGTCCACTATTGCAATATTTGGTTGGACTTCCCTTAGCCGTTTCCGCATACTTTTGTTTCTATGTCCTAATTATGACAAATTTTTTGAGCGCCATCTCAACCAAATAATTTGCATTCATCAAAAAATATGGCCGTATTCCAGAATGATTCCGACTTATGAACGGTAGGGACCTCATTCAAGATACCGAGTTTTGTTTAACCTATTACGTATTCTAATTGTTTGGGAACCGAAAGTTGAGCCACTCCGATCTCATATATGCGTTCTAAGTTCTTGTAAAATGTATGAGGCCATATACATAAATTGGCTCCCATGTTTTGGTTTTCCAGTATTTTTATAGTGGTTAATGACATTGACATTGACATGGTAATGAAATAAAGAAAAAAAAAAACACGTTCGGTAAATGTGACTCGCACAACACTTGACAATTGGAAAGGTGTGGATCATGCCTCCAGTGAGGTACGAACCCACGACCTCTGAAATTACAGATTGTAACTTCTTCAAATAAATCAAACGAATAGGTTAACTTCTACTAGGTTATCAAGCGTAATGCAAATTGACTGTGTTTACGAGGGTATATAGGGTGCATGACGAAGCCATCGCATCGTTTTTCCTTAATTTCATCATTCAAACGCTGATTTTCTTTTTCAAAATTATCGATCAAAATTACCCCGCAAGCATTACAAAAATTCGGAAGCCAAAACCTTGCCGGCAGAGGCCACTGTCTTTGCCTTCTTTTGCGCCGGATCTACTATCTTGGTCCACTGCTTCGATTGATCTTCTGTCTCAGGAGTAAAGTGATGGGCCCATGTTTCATCATTGGTCATGAATCGGCGCATGAACTTGGCCTTATTCTTGTTAAACAAAGCAAGCATCCTCTCCGAACTTATGCCTTGTTCACAGTGGGGTAAGATCTCTTTCTACACACCCACAAGGAAAAGTGACGTCATTCAGGGGTTGTTGTTGAGGAATACGATACGAATCGCTGCAAATCCATAAATGGATTCGCCAACCATTCCAAACAGGGCTGAAAATTTCTGACAGTGTTGCAAAGTTTTTGATTGGAAATTGCCATTATTGTCTTCTTTTTGTTTTTTGTGACCAAAAACAAGAAATAGCTGTACATGGCACAAAACAAAGGTAAGTAAAATTTAAAGTTTTTTTATAAAAATAAGTCCAGTTAAGTCCGAAAACACATTTGTACACATTATAAATGATTCTAAAATATCTTAGTTTTTCCACAAGTCGCAATTTTTAAATTTTTTCATTTCTCACAATTTGTCAACGTGTGTATAACCAAAACAAAAACCAGCTGTTCATGATTGGGAATTGGCAGTCTGAACGCCAAGATTCGAATCAGTGATTCATTTGCACTGTGAACAGGGCATTAATCACGCCGCAGTTTTTGTTCAATTTTTAGCATCCACCTTGAGCAGAGTTTTTTCATATCCAAAATCTTAAGGCAATATGCGAAGTGCTGCAGTTTTTGAAAATCCCACATCTGCTATCGTCGTAGATTTTATTCGGCGGTTATTCACTGGAATTTTATGAACCTTTCTCACTATTTCTACGGCGGTTACTCACTTGAATTTTATGAACCTTTCTCACAATTTCCGGCGCAATCATCTCGCACGGCCGACCGTTGCGGCTACCCAATCTTTTACGAAGGAGCAGAGTGGAATCTAACTGAGCCTTAATATCCCTTTTACATTTAAATATCGTACCACGTAGCGATGACCGATTTTTAACGTTATTAAAAGAGGATTCAGCTGATTCAGCGGCAGTAAAGAAAATTACATTTCATATGGTTACCAAATTTTCAACTTCGCTTTTTCAGACTGGATAGAAAAAATTAGCTAAAAACCCCCTAGTTATGGGAACACACTTGTATGGAGTGAAGCAGAAAGATAAGTGCAACAAAATGTGAACATTGTTATACCAATAATAACACAACATATTGGGTAAAAAAGTCTCCGCGGTTTTTTGGTACATTTTTAAACTAAAATTTTCTTTATTCAAAATCAATTTCAATCAAGTACATATTGGCTATTATTATCTATGACCTTTTGCCATTTTCCGGGTAGCTTGGTAATTCCCTCGGTGTAGAACTTCTGTGGTTTATCAGCGCACAACTTGCCCAAGTGATTTTCAGCAGCTCTTCGGTTGGCCAATTTTTTTACTATGAAGAGAGTTTGGCATATACCGAAACAAATGGTAGTCAGAGGGTGCAAGGTCCGGGCTATACGGTGCATGCATCAAAATTTCGCAACCAAGCTCCGTTAATTTGTTCCGGGTCATCAAAGATTTGTGTGGCCTAGCATTATCATGATGGAAGACAACTCCCTTTCTGTTGACCAATTCTGGTCGCCATTTCTTGATTGCTTCATTCAAACTTTCGAGTTGTGCACAGTAGAAGACCGAATTGGCCGTTTCGCCACGTTTTAGCAGCTCATAATAGCCATTTCCCTTTCAATCCTGACAAACACTCCACATAACCTTGTTTGCCAGGGTTTGAAGTCGGTTGTGGAAGGTCACCGGCCTTTGACCATGATCGCTTGCATTGGATATTCTCGTATTTGATCAACTTTTCATCGCCCGTAATGAGTTGCTTCAAAAATGGTTCAATTTCGATACGTTTCAGCAGCGTTTCACTGATGGTTATTCGGTCAATTACATTTCTTTGCGTTAATTCATGTGGCACCCAAATATCGAGCTTCTTTGAGTAGCCTACTCTTTTTAGATGATTCCAAACTGTCATATGGTGGATGTTTAGTGCCTGCGCTATCTCGTGACAGCGTCCGTCTTCCTCCATGAGTTGCAAAATTTCATCAACTTTTTCAGTGACCGGCCGACCAGTGCGGGGTGCATCCTTTACATCGAAATTTCCGGAATCGAACCTAGCAAACCACTCTTGGGCCCGACGTTCGCTCACAGCATTCTCACCGTAAACTGCATAAAATTTTCGGCATGTTTTTGCAGCGTTTTTCCCTTTTTATAGTAAAAAAGCATCACATAGCGTATTTCTTCAGATATTTCACTAATATTCAAATCAGTATAACTTTTAACACGAGCAACGACGAATCACAAAAAATTTAGCCTGAAATGTTACCTTTCAAACACATGGTCGCTTGACACAATGAGAATAGTGTTGCCAGATTTATGGACAACAATATCTAGTGGCAAAAACAGCGGAGACCTGTTTATTATTTTCATAGTAAAACGTAGGTGTGACAGTGCCATTATGACGGATGGATGCCTTTTGCAGTGCCTATTTTGTTCGTTTGTTTTCGTATTGCAAGTACAGTATGGCGAAGTATTTAAAGAAGTAGGGCTTTTTTTGGAGAACAGTTACAAAATAATACTTCTTAGTACAGTCAATTGCCTTCGCACCTCAGATATGAAAAGGTTAAACTACGCTCAGAGGAGCTGGATGGACTTTCTGACTTCAACTTTATAAAGAAGACTAAATAATGGAGGCATCAGAAGTAATGGGAAGTGTATCAATCCACTATCCAAACCTATGTTTTCTTCTACAGATATCAAAACGTGATAGGAAAGGATCATCAACATGCTCATAGATACTAAAAATTATACGATGGCATCGTCTCACATTTTTATAATGTATGTACATACACGATATTTTTACGATTATGTGTTAATATGGCAAGCGTGAAAAATCATACAATTTTCGTTGTAACAATTTTTTATGACAAAATGCGTGTCAAAAGGCAAATTTAGTTCTGGCCGGTTAATGAACGACCAATGATATGAAAATACTTTTAAATGTACGAAAAATTATGGGCATAAATAATGCACCAAGCAAGACCAAAACAAAAAAAGACATAATAATGGTTAAAAATATGAAAGAAAATGTGTTTGTAGATTAAGTTCAATTAGATACAGTTTTATCGGCCGTAATAAACGACAAAAATCATACATATTTCACGACTTGAACATAGCGAGGCAAAAGTGGAGACAGTATTATTGATAGATGAAATACTAAATCGTATATATTTACGCACATATACACGGTGGGCTACATTAGGTAGACCCATTTATTAAAAAAGGGATTAAACCTTCGACATCAAGTAGTCCCAGAAGAAAAGGTCTGGTGGTGCCAAATCAGGCAAAGTCGGAGGCCAGTCAAATTCTCAATTTTTCGACATCAAGCGGCCAAGAAAATCGATTGTGACACGAGCTGTGTGAGGTGGTGAGCCGTTTTGTTGAAATCAGAAGTGCTCCATACCATTTTCATGAACAAACGGCATTAAAAAATCGGTTATCATATACCGATAACGCACGACTCCACTAGTGTTTGGTTGCTTATTAGTGAATGACCAGAAAAGTGAACAAGTTCCTTCCTTATTGTTCTTTATTTTATTATTTTATGTTTTCTTTTGCTATTC
Organism: Cacoxenus indagator; assembly: GCA_035041755.1. Taxonomy (NCBI): domain Eukaryota; kingdom Metazoa; phylum Arthropoda; class Insecta; order Diptera; family Drosophilidae; genus Cacoxenus; species Cacoxenus indagator. The sequence continues at coordinate 18,913 of JAWNKX010000302.1, forward strand.
ATTTCATGATTAATAATTAATCATGTTGAAAGTTACATACAGTGCCGAACTAAATTATTGGCACAGCAAGCAAAATTAATTTCAGGCCTGGTTTGGGATACCTAGTGAGATGATATTTAATAAAGAAAAAAATTTCTCAGGTAGAAGGATCAATTCCCAACCAAGCGCACATCATTTCATTTAAATACTTATTTTAATTAATTTATTAAAATTAAAAAAGAAAAAGAACTGCTCAATTTCAATCAACAAAATTATTGGCACACTTAGCTAATCATGTTTTTTGTACAAAATTTACCAATCTGGAAACTTTTTTTACGTGAAACAGTTATCTTAATAATACAAATTACAACGCAAAACTTTAAATCGCATAATTTTGATTAACTTATAACATTTTATTATATCCGAGCAAATGAGCCCGAAACAAAAAGAAACGACTGAATCTCAGCGTAAAATAATTTTATGCCTCCACGATCAAGGCAAATCATATGCTGAGATTGGTGAGATAATGGACAGAAGCCGTTACACAATTAGGAGCATTGTGCAGTGCTTTAAGGGGGCTTCATCATTGAAAAGCGCAAAACACACAGGACGACCTAAAGCTTTGACTGAGCGTGAATGCAATAAAATCGTCAGGAAAATAAAAAAGGATCCGAAATTGACATCAACACAGATTGCTGCTGAGGTGGAAGAAGAATTCGGGAAGGATATTCATCCAATAACGATTCGGAGAGTACTGCATGAGGCCGATTTGAATTGTCAAGTTGCGAGACGTAAACCGCTTATAACAAAAGTGAACCAAAGACTTGTGGGACATTGTGCTCTTTTCTGACGAAAGCAAATTCTAATATATTTCGCTCTGACGGCCGTCAAATGGTGTGGAGAAAACCAAACACTGAACTACAAAAAGAAAACCTTGCACTAACAGTTAAACATAGTGGTGAAGGAGTAATGGTGTGGGGTTGCATGTCCGCTGCGGCTGTTGGCGAGCTGGAATTTATTGACGGCATCATGGACAAAAAGTTGTACATGGACATTCTCAAGAGAAATGTTAAAAAAGCGCCGAAAAATTAAATTTACCAGCGTCGTTTACTTTTCAACACGACAATGATCCTAAACACACGGCTTATGTTGTCCGTATGTGGTGCGTTAGCCATGTCAAACACACTTTGCCTCGTCCGCCACAATCGCCAGACCTAAATCCAATCGAACATTTGTGGGAAGAATTGGATAGACGCATGAAAAAAAGAGCGATATCCACAAAAGCCGAGTTGAAAGTGGCACTTACCGAAGAGTGGAGCCTGATTAAGCCAGAAGTGACCAAAAAATTAGTTTCTTCAATGCCAAAGCGGCTGGAAGCCGTCATTCAACAAAAAGGCTTAGCAACAAAATACTAATTTGCCGTTTTTTTACGTTTTTTTTACATTTTTTCTACGTTTTTAATGAAGTGTGGCAATAATTTTGTTCAATGAAATTGAGCAGTTTTCTTATTATTTTAATTTTAATAAAATAATTAAAATAAGTATTTAATAGAAATGGTGTGCGCTTGGTTGGGAATTGATCCTTCTACCTGAGAAATTTTTTTCTTTATCAAATATCACCTAAGTAGGTGTTCCAAACCAGGCCTGAAATTAAAATAGCATGCTGTTCCAATAATTTAGTTCGGCACTGTATATATGAGAAGGCGATCACCTGTTTTTGAGTAACATTCGATCAAAAGGTTGTTGACCTCTTAACAGCTGTTAGGTGGAGCCTTTGGCAGCACTGTTTGCGGACCCAAACAACTATACTTATAAAATACGAGACCGTATGAAATTATAAATAAACGAATTGCACTGGTTGTTAAATAAAATATCGAAAGTCTCACAGAATCACAAACTATTACTTTATAAAACAATCATCAAACCTATCTGGACGTACGGCGCGCAAGTATGGGGATACAAACTACAAATTAATACAAAGCCAATATAATTAAAATAAGTATTTAATAGAAATGGTGTGCGCTTGGTTGGGAATTGATCCTTCTACCTGAGAAAATTTTTTTCTTTATCAAATATCATCTCACTAGGTATCCCAAACCAGGCCTGAAATTAAAATTGCTTGCTGTAATTTAGTTCGGCACTGTACATATTTAATTTGAATTAAAATGTAACTCCTATGTTGTATGTTATTTTCGTGAACGGCTGTATTGTTTATGAGCAACTTAAAAGTATTCATAAGTTAGCAAGTGAATATCTGAACAATGTGAATAGCGCTTACCCAATACTGGTTTACACTATCGTCTTCCAAATAGAAGACGCACACAATACTCATGATGATTGCTTGCAAAAATCCTCCTGAATTTCGGTCATTTGCATGACGAAATTCGCATATTCCAAGCGCTCAGACTTATCGGTTGGCAACAGTCGTTGAGTTAATTGAATGCTGTATGGAAATAGCGTTGTCATAACGGATTATGCGCCGTAAAGTGGTCCGATTGACGCCTAATTGCCCAAAACGACGGTAACTTGATTTTTGTGGTGATCTTTCAATACTGGATAATACCACGTTATTTTCATGAGCTAGTCCCAGTTGCTTTCTATTTGGACGCCTGCGATTACCGACAGTACCAGAGGACAAAAATCTTTCATGCAAACGCTTCATTGTGTTCTTTGACGGTCAACTTTTTCCCTTTTTTTCACCACGCACGTTTATTTTTCACAATTGGGAAATATTTTGAGTTTACAGCTGAATAATTTCAGAGCATTCGATTATAACAATAGAGGTAGGTAGAGTCAGAAAAAGGGAGAGAGTGAAAGAGAGCACATGATGCTATACCACAAAAATATTGCACAATTTGTTGCGCCATGAGTTTCAAAGCATCAAGGCCTGCCTTCGCGCCGTCACAAAATTTATCGTCGTTGCACGCAGAAATGACACTAAAAAAACGTTTATCTGACTCTACCTTACCTCATTCTATCACCATACTGTTTACAAATACACTTGTTTCCATAACTAAATTAGTTTTTTATTTACATACGTACTGCACGCATCAAGCGATCATGATAATAGTCAACATCATAACCGTCATATTATTATCTTCAGCAGCACTTGTTTGCTTTTTTTGTTGTACTTTTCCCCCACAATGTTTTATTTGCATATTTCCTTTTTTTTCTTTCTTTTAATTCACTCTCAATATTTAATGGTTTAGTGAACAGCAACGGGTTTGTTAAATTCATTATTTTTGAGTTACATGTTCGTGTATTCTGTTAGTTGGTTAGTGGCACATAGAACACCCCCGCTTACCGCGCCGCGGGTCTTAGTGCAATTATCCAGTATTTTGGTATTTATCAACTGCATATAATATGCTAATCCAACAAACAATGTCGACAATAACAACAATTACAACTACAGTGGATAAACGACAAGTCAAAAATGTAGATAAATGTTTGCATTTATGCAATCTCTTCAGTGAGGAGTAACACTACGCTTTTGTTTAAAAAATTTTTATTTTAAGTAAATTGGAATATTTGTATAAAATAGTCAGTTTGCCTTAGAAGAGACTTTCAAATTCGAAATAAAAGAAAAATAAAAAAGTTTAAACCGCTTTAATAATTTGAACACTAACGAAAAAGACGTGAGTACATTTATTAAACAGAAGGCGTATGTATCTTTCAATTAAATTTTAAAAAAACTGCAAAATAAATCCAACAAAAAAAGTATAAATTGGGAAAAAAACATCCGAAGCAAAGCCGAAATGTAAAAACAGAGCACTTGAAACAGAACAAAAATCACGGCATGGACAACAGCATGCCAAGAGGCAGCAACGTGCCGGGTATCTGCTAGTAAATTATAAAAACATAGTACACAAAAATCAGAGATCAAGCTCGTTTGTATCTTGTCAAATAAAGTTAAGTGAGGAATAACTATAAATAGAAATAAGGAAAATCTTATAGAAAAATATACCTATATCATAGTAAAAACGGGTAACATTAAGCGCCATCCTTCGGTTCGCCTCGGTGCGGCAAATGCATTAAAAATGGTTAAAATGCGGAATTTTGTTTCGGCTGTTAACAATTCTAATAAAGATGACTCATCGATCTGACCCCGAGTTGCGGCGGATTCCTAGTGATGCCACAATGCTGCATGATACCTGTACATCAACCACAACAACGTCAACGCCTAGTCCACTTTCCGGCCATGCTAGGGTAAAGATAGGGAAACAGTGTTTCTGAAACACTTGCCGTAACCGAGAAAATGGGCGCATTCAGCAGAAGTCATCACTCATCATTTTCTCTGACTTAATAATCGATTACTGGTTTGCTTCTGCTGAACGCAGTGATGCTAGATTTGTAAAATTACGGCGTTTAGCTACTTCACAAATAGCCTTTTTCATTTTTGCGTTAAATAATTTGCCAACAATTAGCGTTTCTCCATTCCAATCATCTGTTAAGTACATATTAAGAACATAAATACATAACAAAAATTAAATAAATAAATATAATTACATTTCACATTCAAAGCAACTTATAACAACACTCAAATTATTTACTTTAAATTTTGTCTTTATTACTTTGTATACAAACGAAAAACATCTGATTGAAATGTGATGACTTGGTTATAAAAGTATTTTTGTGATAAATCGCAATCACTAAATTTTTATAGAAATTGTGAATTAGGCATTCACAATGAGCGAAAAGCATCAAAAAAAGGTCATCAAACACTTCTGCTGAACGCGCCCAATGGTCCTTGTCGCTGATGCTTTGCTTGAGGCAAATGATACCGAATCCACTCGAACAAGGAAACCACCCCTATCAACATTGATAATGTGAGCAATCCACACCTTTTTAAACAGGGGCTGGCACTGGTCTCCGGACCAAACAGCGTCTTACTTCAAGTTATGACAAATGATACTCAGTGCAGAAGATTTAGAGATAAGAGCGGAATATCAGCTCTCTTCAGACTAAATGAACCTTGTGGTTACTTTGGACTCTGCCCCAAAGATTAGGACCCTTAAGACACGATTACTGCATCCTGGTACCAACATGTCAACTTATCGTCCGGAACTGGAAAAGACCCTTGATCCTAACCTTGAACCAACCACAGGACATCGACGATGCACATGCGATCTTCTTTATTAAAGTTCTTTCAGCTGCCTATATAGCTTCTGATAGTCCCACGCTTGTTCCGAGATTGCAAACCTTATGAAGGAGGTTGTGAAAAGGAGACTTAGGCGGCAGTACTGTCGCACTCGAGACCCCTTTGTCGACAGGGTCTACCGTAGAGTCGCCAATAGGACCTGGAATTTCATGGCGCGGCGGTAGCAAGATTACACTGATTCTCAACGGCAGAAACAAGCTGGCGCTGCAAAACAAGATCAGCATACACAAGACAATAATTGCACCTGCATGGCGCTATGGAATGCAAGTCTATGGCATTGCTGCTGTTTGATTTCGTTTTCACATGGGACACTTGCAGTTGCTTGTTGGTTCTTTCTGTTTGCCTGTTAATGAATTAGTTTACAGCGTTGCCTCCCAGTAGGCTTGCTTCAATTTAGCAATTATAATGCAACAAAATTCATATAAAAATGCTATTTACAATTTTTTCCAACTAAATAAGGTGGGCATATTGATGAATAAAACGAAAAACGATAACTTCGCAGAAGGAGTGAAGTCAGTCAATAAAAAAGCAGAATGAGGTCAAGTCAGCCAATAAAAAAGTTCGCGAGTTCAATAGTCAACAGAATGAGGTTGCCACACAGTGGTCTACGGTGGTATTTCGATGTTAATAGCAGACAAATAACATAATCTATTAGCTTCTGCCTCGCAGATAAAAAAAAGTCAAAACGTTAAGACGGAAATGTAGTCTCTATATACATATTTAATGCTCTTTCTCGAAAGTCTGACAAAGAAAAGTAATAAAAAAGTTTAATTCAAATCGAGCAGATCAAGAAATTCTCCAAATTTTGTTTTGGGCAGTTTGCAATTTTCTTATATGTGTCATTGTGAAGCCACCCCATATTTCTGACCCATATAACATAATAGGTAAAAGTATTGATTTGTAGGTATGTAGTTAGATTGTTTTGAATTGATAGGCCATTATGCCAAACTGTATCAAAAGCGGCTTCTTTGTCAAGTGTTACCATGCCAACTGACTTTTTAATAGCCAAGTTTTCCTTAACATATTTATAGATTTGGTCGAGAGGGTTAATGAAGTTAAGTGAAGATCGAAATCCAAATTGGACGGTTGGTAAAATAGAGTTTTATTCAAGATGTAAATTTAACCTGAGATCGGGGGTGCAACTACAAGTTAAAGTGTCTGATAGGCTTTAACTTGGCAAAGCCCAGAGCGATCCTTGCAAGTACACTTCAAGCAGCTCACCGCGTCCTCATGGCGATCTTGGGCACTAGAGCCAAGCCTAAGTGAGAAGGCGAAAAAAACCCTCGGTGGAGGTTGTGCGTAGAGCTTATAACCCACCACGTAAAAAAATGAATACACGTAATATAGCCTCGGATACAGAAACTCCCCAAACGTTGACGACCATGGCAAAGTAAATAAAGCTAAAGATTTGAGAATATAAACCTGGAACGTACGCACCCTTTATAGGGCAGGTGCCTCCATGCAGCTGGTAAACACTCTCAAGAAATATAACGCTGATATTACTGCTATACAAGATTTGCGATGGACAGGACAGGGCTCTTTAAGATAAGCAAACTGTGACGTGTACTATAACTGTCATCCGCACCAACATATGTTTGGTTGTGGCTTTGTGGTCGGGCCCAGAATGAGGTCCCTGGTTTCTCGATCCACACCAGTGAGTGAACGACTGGCCACAATCCGAGTGAAAGCGAGGTTTTTTTACATCAGTCTAATCTGTGCATGCACCTAAAGAAGAAAAGGACGATGCGATCAAAGATGCCTTCTACGGAGCTCGAGCGCGCCTATGAACACTGTCCCACCCATGACCTTAAGATTGTACTTGGAGATTTTAATGCGAAAGTCGGTCAAGAAGGCGTTTTTGTTCCTATTGCAAGGCATAGCCTGTATTCAACAATCTCAGGCAATGTTAATGGCTAATAGATTTCGCAGCAGCTCACAACATGGTGATTGGTAGTACAAAATTCAAACATCATGACATTCATAAGGCAACATGGCTGTCTCCTGATCAATCCACTCGGAACCAGATCGATCACATCGTGATTGATGGAAGGCATGAATCCAACATACTTGATGTACGGAGTTTCCGTGGTCCCAACATCGACTCTGACCACTACCTTGTTGCAACCAAGGTAAGAAACCGTCTAAGTGCCTTCAGAGAAACCCAAACAAGTATGCAACGGAAGCTTGACATCGATAAGCTGCAATCACAAGAAACAGCGAGGACCTTTTCTGTTCGACTCTCAGATCTCCTCAATCAATCACCGATTATTCATGACATTGACGATATGTGGGCGCATATATCACACTCCATGCGCGTCTCTGCGGAAGAAACCATTGGGTTTCAGCGCCCGCTACATCGAAACCAATGGTATGACGACGAGTATCGTGTAGCCACGGCTGTGAGGGACGCAGTCTATAGAAAAACGCTCCAGTCGACTGCTACGCGAGCCATACATAAATATTACAAGGTGAAGAGGAAAGATAAACGCCTTTTCAGGCGAAATAAGGGAGAGCAGGAAAGGAGTGAACGAGGAGCGGCCGGGAATCATCGGACCAAAAACGAAGCCCGAAAATTCTACCAACGAGCGTCTGACTCAAGGTTTTAATCCCTGGGCATCTCTGGCCTGTCGTGATGATAATGGGAATCTTCTCACAAATGTACAAAGTGTACTGGGTCTATGGAGACACCATTTCTCACAGTTGCTTGCAGGTGATGATACCGACAATACCACCGGCGTAGAAGCAGATGCAATCGTGGAGGACGAAATTTAAGTACCACCTCCCAGCTATGATGAGGTTAAAGTCGCTATCAAGTGTCTGAAGAACAATAAGGCGGCGGGTGTTGATGGCCTTCCTGCTGAATTGTTTAAAGCCGGTGGTTTACGCTTATTAATACCATGCACAAGCTCATCTGCAAATTATGGGTAGCTGAAAACATGCCTGACGATTGGAGACTCAGCTTACTATGTTCTGTACTGAAGAAGGGTGACGCGACCATTCGCACCAACTATCGGGGAATGAGCCGTCTTCCTATTGCATATAAAGTCTTATCAAGCGTAGTTTGTGAAAAGCTCAAGCCATTTGCGGAAGCGCTAATTGGCCCCTATCAATGCGGCTTCAGACCTGGCAAATCAACAACTGACCAGATATTCACACTACGTCAAATTCTTGAAGAAACCTACGAAAATCAAGTCGACACAAACCATCTCATTATTGACTATAAGGCAGCATTTGACAGACCCAAACGAGTTTGATGTATACAGCCATGTCTGAACTTGGAATCCCACCAAAATTGGTCCGTCTCTGCAGTATGACGTTGACTGATACGAGATGCTCGGTCAAGATAGGAACTGACATCTCAACATCCTTCGAAACCATACGGGGCCTCAGACAAGGTGACTCTCTGTCATGTGACCTCTTCAACTTCATCATGGAGAGTGTATTAAGGAAAGCAAAAGTACATCTGTCGGGCACTATACTAACAAATAAAAGTGTCCAACTCCTTGCGTACGCTGATGGCATTGACGTAATTGGCCGTACCAAGCGTGATGTAACAGCAGCCTTTAATGCAATTGAAAGAGAGTGGGTAAAAGTAGGTTTAAATTAATGTAAAACGAAATTCATGGTATGATCTAGTAGAGAGTCGCTTCGTCTTGACTCTCAGCTGACGGCAGGTACCTATAATTTCGAGGTAGTCAATGACTTCATATATCTTGGCTCTATAGTCACCAGCAAAAACGACACCAGCATGGAAATAAGAAGAAGAATAACTCTTGCCAATAGATGTTACTTTGCGCTCAATAGGCAACTGAGTAGTAGGGCCCTCTCTCGTCAGACAAAGATAACCATGTATAAGACCCTCATCCTGCCAGTTCTATTGTATTGTGCAGAATCGTGAACTTTGTCAAACCGATGAAACACCCCTGGGGATATTCGAGAGAAAGATTCTTCAAAGAATATTTGGCCCCATTCGGTTTGGCAATGACTACCGTATTCGATGGAATGACGAGGTGTATGAACTATACGACATTGACGTAGTCAAACGGATTAACGTGCAACGTATGCGCTGGTTTTGACATGTTCTTCGTATGGATGAAGATGTTCCACCTCGTCGTGCACTTGACGCGATAGTGGCTGGACGTAGACGGCAAGGAAGACCTCGACTCCAGTGGAAGGACCAAGTGACGCAGGTTCTGTCGAACTTGGGAATTCTGAACAGGAGAAGGTTGGCGCAAGACAGGAATGCGTGGAGGGACATTTTACGTGAGGTCGAGACCCGTTATTCAGGTTGTTCTGACCAGTTATAGATAGATAGTAAATTTAACCTGGTCTTAATTAGACGTTCGAGGATTTCGGAGAAGCCGCATAGTAAGCTTCTTGGTCGGTAACTATCTGGGGAATCGGGTGGTTTTCCTGGCTTTGGAATGGGGATAATTTCAGCGATTTTCCATTTTAAGGGAAATTATCCAATTTTAAGACAATTATTTAAAATTATTGTGAAGAAAGCTAGTGTCCTACTAGGTATTTATTTTAGGCAAATATTAGGTATTAGGTCGATACTCGGAGATTTCTTATTTTTAAGTGATTTTATGATATCCTGAACTTTCTCAGTTATGATGGCAGGGTAAGATGAATGCACAAGCGGGTCATTAAGGTCACTTAGCGAAAACTTGGGATGAATTCCTTATTGTTTTTAATGATTTTGGTATGTTTTCAAAAGGGTTGGGTATTTTAATACTTATTATTTTTAATACAGATAATTTATGATTCTAAGAGGCATTAATTAGTTCAAAGAGGTTCTGTTGAATTTCATAATTTAAGAAATTAACCCTGGTTTTAAAGATGAGCTGCCTAGTTCTAATCCATTTCCTTGGGGTTGTGTTTCTTAAATTAATGATCTTTTAATTCATGGTGGAAGTTTGCGCTTTTCAGGTACCGAATGTTTAATTGCATTAATTATATCTATTTTAAGTATGTCGCCCATTAAGTCGATTGTTTCGCAATTAGGGTCTGAGTTCTGAAAAAGTTCAAGATTTTCATATGATGCAACACTCAGGAATCGCTTAAACTTCCTCCAGTTAGCTTTCGAGTATAGCAAATATGATTCAGGTTTAGTGACATTAACTCCTTTACTGAATTTCAATAAAACGGGTAGATGGTCAGATGAAACATCTATGTGAACAGGCTCGGAAAAGTTTGTCGGTGAATTTGTAAGAAAGAGATCAAGAATGGACGGTTTTCCTTTATAACTTTCCGGTATATAGGTTGGGTCCTTGGAGTATAAAATGGTAAATTTCCCCAAAGACAAGAGCTCATGAAGGTTATTACCAAAAGAGTTAGCCCTAGCGCAGTTCCATAGTCGATGTCTACAGTTTGGTCACCATTCAGTCGAGATAATTTGAGCAAGTCATACTTAAACATACTCTTAATGTGCTGGGTTGACAATGAAGAAGTGTATTATTTATTTAAAAATTTGGCTGATGGACCAGGGAAATACGACGAATATATTTTAAGTTATTAGAGTCTGTGCATATTTTTATAGCAATGTTTTCAATAAGAAGGGTGTTTAAGCTTTTGATTAGTTCATGGTTTATGGTTTTGTGGACAATAATAGCAACACCTCCACCTTTACTAGTAGTGCGATCATTTCTATAAAGTATGTTAGTTAGGACTGAGCAATATATTTTTTTGCGTTACCTATGTTTCGCTAACCTCTCATGAATTGTTTCAAATTAGTGGCAGTTTGTTCTATTTCATGATCCAAGTTGGAAGTAAAGTATGCCCTTTTTGTTTACCATATTGAAATAGGTTTTTCTCTTATTCCTTACTCTCTCACTCAGTAATAAACACACACAACACAAATTTGTTTCCTATTAATATTAACAAATGCACAGACGTTTAAAATTAAAACAACATTTGCTAGTAAAGCTGTATAAAATATACTTTGGGTTACAGCTTTATGAAAATGCCCTAAAAAACTTAAAATCATATACCACTCTCTTCTCAAACCTGTTTTGGCGCTTTTCGCTCTATCCCAATCTCTTCTTTAAAATTAACCTAATACCATTAGAAATACGGATATCTCTCGTAATACCGAAATTGTTTAAAAGATTATGATTTCCAAACATTCCCCTATTGACAAGCAATTACAAAAAAATTAATAAATCAAAGAAGCAACCAAAATTACTCTCAACTCTACATAACTCAATACTGAAAATCTTTAGACTTTCGAGAGTTTTCCCAGAAGGAGTCGGCCTAAATAAAACTTTGCAAAATGGCTTTTTTATCAAGACAGTCCCCTTTCAGCTCCATACACTTTTCCCAGCGATTCTTAATGGTTCAAAATCCCTTTCCACCTCTTTTCTTTAAGTTTGGTCACAGGAAATAGTCAGAGGGGGCTAAATCCGGCGAATATGGCGGATGTGAAAGTAATTCATTTTAGTTCATTGATTTTCGCCATTACAACAACTGAAGTGTGAGGAGTTGCACTGCCTTTGTGCATCAAAACATTCTCTTTCGCCAAATCCGGTCGTTTTTCCTTAATGTCGTCATTCAAAAGTTGTAATAAAGTAGTATTCCCCGTTGATCGTTATTTCTTCTTGAAGATAATCAATGAAAATTACTCCGTGAGAATCCTAAAAAGACTGACGCTATAACCTTGCCTGCAGATGGGTCCAATTTTCGAAATGCCCAAAATCTCTGGTATCGGCGTCAACTTTATTCGGCAGTTATCCACTACAATTTTATGAACCTTTCTGGTGTAACCACCTCGCACGACCGACCGCTAGTTTGATCATCTTCGCAGCTGCTGCGACCACGTTTGAATTCGGCCACTCCATATTTTATGGTTGAAAGTGAAGGAGCAAACTCTCGAAGAGTGGAATACATCTCAGCTTTAATATCCGTTGAACTTTAACCTTTTAAATTTAAATATTGTAACACGTAACGATTACTTTTTTTCCATTTATAAAACTGCTCTGACATCTTCAGCTGTTAGCGGCTGTAAAAAACTGCAAATCATATGGGTGCCGATTTCTCAACTTAAACTTTTAAGATTTCATTCTCAACACTGAAAATGAAAAAAAAAATATTAATCGTCTTAATTCGAGGTATTCTCAATATGAATAAAAACAACTTCTATTCGTTTTCTAAAAGATATATCCCGCCCTCTAACATTGTGAAAATCATAATAATAAGGGTCCCTGGCCACTGTGGGATAAATAAAAAAAACCATAATTTACGATACAAATTACACACACGTAAAGTATACTGAGTCAAAGTTAATGTATTATTATAGAGTTTAAGAGTTTGGGGCTATTAAATAACGAGACTGCCGCTGTAAAACATTTTGATTTCATACATATTTACTGATTATTAATATAACCCTACAACGCACCATGCGAATCTTCCATTGTTCCGAACAGTGTTGGAAGTCTTCTTCTCTCAGATCCTTCAGTACTTCCATTCTTTTTCACAGCTCGCACTCAAATTAGGATTAAAAGTAAAAAGCAGTGTGCGTGTGTCGGGGATACGGCCGCTTTACGTGAATACGCTTACGTAACGGGTAATATTTTCTGAGAGCATATTATACAAACATATGTACATGTGTCATAATCATTTTTCATCAGACACGAAGTACGCGCGTGGTATCTTGCACAGTGGCGAAACAATGGCACGCAACACAGTGAACAAAACAACGATGGCAGCGAAATTAAAAAGAACAACAACAAATAGCAAATGTTCCATTGATATTAGGTGTAAAAATAAGTTTAGAGGGTTTTTTAATGACTTTGAAGCTTTATTCCGAGGAACTGGTCAATGCATTTTATTCATAATACTGTCCATTGTTATCTACGACTTTTTCCATCTTTCAGGCAGCACACGGATTCCGAATTAGAACAATTCCCTCCTCCGTGTTCGTTTTGCCCCTAATGACGAAATCGCCACTTTTAAAACGCCGGAACCAGTATTCATATGTTTTTATTGATGTTCCTCATATGCTTCACACAGCAAACGATGTCCAGCTGCACTTTTCTTCAAATGAAAACAAAAAAGCAGCGCTTCCTGCAAATCGCCTTTTGTTGGCACAAAGGTGAACATGGTTAGAGCACAAAGAAAAGTCATTGTTTATACTTCAGCAAAATGACACATACGGATTTTTGGTGGGATGTTTTGGTGACACAACATGAATGGAGTTGCTAGATCGTCCGATACGATATAACCTTAGTTATTACAACTTTTGTAAATCACTCAAAACTTATTTGTACACTTAGTAGTTATTAAAAAAATCAAAACCGCAGCGCTTCCTCCGACCAACAACCACCCTAAAAGAGAAAAAAGGTATGGGAAGTGTAAGAGAAACGAAGAAAGAAAACAACGCATATCAACGAGGCAAACCGCATACGCCGCACAGGTGCAAAGAAAAAGAAACAAAAACAACATCAAGGGAACGCAGCACATAAAACAACAACAACGAGGGCAGTGACGCGAAAAAGAACAACAACTGCAATTTTCGTATTGAAATTTATTGAAAAATGTTTAATTAAATTTTGAAATGTAGGTGTTAGCTACAACACCAAACTGTATACTTATTAACTTTATCGGCGGTGTCACAATAAAATCTTTCTCCTTAATTCCACCAGAACTCCGATTTTAAGTGTCACAGAAAACGTTTTCGGTAGGATTCACATCTCGCAGTTTTATTGGGATAATTGGTTGTTTTGAACCATAAGAACATTTTTTTAAATAAAACGAATGGTACGAATGGATTAATTATTCTTTACCAAAGTAATCTGCATCAATTTTTTTAAACATTACATTTGTTTAAAGTATTTATTGGGTCATATGAAACGCCTCCGCGGTTTTTTAGGTCCATTTTTGAACAAAAATTTTCTTTATTCAAAATAAATTTCAATCAAGTACATATTGGCCATTATTATCTATGACCTTTTGCCATTTTCCGGGTAGCTTCATAATTTCATCAGTGTAGAACTTCTGCTTTATCAGCGAAAAACTTGGCCAAGTGATTTTCAGCGGCTCTTCGGTCGGCCAATTTCGGCATGTTTTTGGAGCGTTTTTCCCTTTTTATAGTAAAAAAGCATCACAGCGTATTTCTTCAGATATTTCACTAATATTGAAATCAGTATAACTTTTAACACGACCAACGACCATTTACACAGCTGTCCTCACAAAAAATTTAGCCTGACATGTTACCTTTCAAACACATGGTCGTTTGACACAATCAAATTAGTGTTGCCAGATTTATGGACACGAACAATATCTAGTGGCAAGAACAGCGGAGACTCTTTATATGACCTATTATTTAAGGCTGAGATATTATTGATCACATTTGTTTAATTATTTTCAATTCAATTCTTTATTTAACCCTTCGTATTATAGTTTGGTTTTGCTTTACAATTAATTTTTTTATTACAGATTACTAGCAGGGCTCTGGCGCGTTGCTGCCTTCTGCCTCTGTCTACTTCTGCGATTATATCGTTAATCTTCCTGTGTTTGACTTCTTGGGTGGCATTTGAAGTTGGTAGATAGCAGGGCTTGTGCTTTCGGGTGAAGTATATAGCATTTGTTTTGCGTGTGTTAAGTTTAATTTTCCACTTGTGAAAAAATGTTAAGTTAAGTTTAATTTTCCACTTGTGAAAAAATCTAGCAAAGGTGTGTAAGGATATGCTTGGGAACCCTTGAATTTCACTGTAACTCATTCCAGAGCAGTACATTGCAGTGTCGTCAACGAAGACTAAGGTGTTGCAATGGTCAAGCATTGGTATATCGTGGGTGAAAATATTGTAAAGGGTAGGTCTTAAAACGGAACTTTGCGGTGATTAGTTTTAGGTTGGACTTCACACCGTCCATCTCAACCCAAAAATAGCTGTCGGATAAGAAGCTATAGATGATTTTTAAAAGATATAAAGGAGTACCGATGTTTTGATGTTTGTATATAAGGCCATTATGCCACACGGTATCCAAAGCACCTTGCACGTCAAGCGTTACCATACCCACAGATTTTTTGGAGTTTAGTTCATTTTCCACAGATGCCTTAAGTTTGCTGAGCTGTTGAATACGACTGAATTTAGTCCTGAAGCCGTACTGCGAATATGGAAAGTATGCAATGTTTATACACTTATTACAAATTAGGGTCAATAGTTGGAGAGCTTGTTTTGGGAGGTGCTTAAGGCAGATGTTAGGTCCGGTCCAGGTCCGGATAATAACCTGGGGATTTTTTGGTTTTAAGGAGGCGAACTGAGCTTATGATATCAGCAATTGTGATGGGTTGTTCATTTACGAAATTGTCGCTGTCCAGAATACTTAGAGAATTATTCATTAACTCAATGTTGGTTGGATCTGAAAGTGCTTCGTTAAGATCATGCTTTTCCTCAAAGATCCCAATTAGAATATTGACTTTTTGTTCCTTGGAGATATAAGCTTGATTGGTATGAAGAAGGCTAGGGGTAAATTGTAAATTGATTTGAAGGTATGTACGTGGGCTCCCTAGAGTATACAACGCTAAACTTGCCCTGTGTTAAAAGCTCATTTAGAGTGTTACCCCAACAGTTTGCTCTGAGGCAATTCCACTGGCGATGGCGGCAATTTAGATCGCTCCCTGTTATGAAGTGACCATCGATACGATGCAGCTTAAACAAGTCAGCCTTACACATTTTTTTTTGTGTTTAGTGTCGCTGGGTAAGCTAGAAAAATTGGACAATCATTTCTCAGAATGGCCAGAAAAATAAACAGAGAAGATTTTTATACAGTAAGCACCATTTGATTCAACCTGTATTTCTTTGTTTTCAATTAAATGTATTTAAACAGGGAATTTGCTTGTGTTTAATGTCACTTCTAATAATTAGGGCTACTCCACTTTCCTGGCTCCACGCCGGTCATTTCTATAGACAGAGTAGCCCGGGAGGAGGAATATATCACGATGGGATAACCATGCCTCGCATAAAAGGCAGATATGTACATGATTAGAATTTAGAAAATGTAGGAGTTGGCATCGTTTGGTTAGTACGGCACGCGAATTCCATGCCATGAGGTTGAAACGTTCTCTTAAATTATTTATTAGTGTACACGTATTTAACAGATAACTGCGTAATAATATTAAACTGCCCTTTGTTATTTGTGCAGCAGGTTAGCTTATCTAAGAGTTCATTTAACTGGTCGTTCCGTTGTTGTTATTGCTAAGGAGAGCTTCTTTATAACTTTGGGTGTTGTTGTTGGTTTAGAGATTTAATGTAGAGTTACTTAACTGTTGTCTGTTTATGGAACTATTTAACGACGCTTGCTTTGGTTGATGAACCGAAGAGGAAGAGAGTTTACAGTAAACAACGCTATTATTTTTTTAGTTGTAGGGACGGGTGTCGCGAGCGTGTGACCCAGCATAATATTTTGATGCCAATGGAGATGGTGTTAACGGAGTAATTGCTTAGTAATGGCTTTGACCAAGTCATAGATTTCTTTTGCAGATTTCTTGAGGCAGATTTGCCTTACTGGGGTGGCCTGCTCCTCATCAGCAGTGTCCGCGCTACCGTTATCGTCGATGGTTTGGAGAGGGCGGAAATAATTATAGTACTGGTTACTGGCCTGAGTTACTGATTTATTAGTTTTCAGTAATCGCGGTTTTTTTTTGTTTGCCTGAAGCGCCAAGTACGCCAGACCAAATATTAGGAGCTGTTTGTTGTCGCTTTATGTTTCTGCTTTTGATCTTTTGTTGTTTCAATTAAATTAAAGAGTATGCTGCTAGGCGATTTAAACTCGCAAGAGTGGCGTGAAACGATGATTGCAGAGACACAGCTTCTAAGACAACTGCACGCTTAGAAAGTTAGTCAACATCATTTGTTTAATTTAAAGATATTTATTTCATGTCATTTTTATATTATATATATTAAATATATTATTATATGTATATATTGGGTGATATAAAAAGTATCCTCGTTTTTGTTGTTGTAATTTTTAAACAAACATTTTTGTTGGCCAATTCTGGTCGCTTTTCCTTGTTATTTCTTCAGCCACTGTGGAAATCTGCAAGTCTCTGTGTATGTCGAAATTTGTGATATACCAGTCAGCGTTTGTAATTTTACGTAGAATTTTCGGTTGTTGTCTTTGTATTAATTGTAGATTTGATCTTTTCGCAGACCCCCATATTTGCGCTCCGTTCATCCAAATAGGTTTGATGATTATTTTATATATTAATAGTTTGTTATTCAGTGAGACTTTCGATTTTTTGTTTAACAACCAGTGCAATTCATTTATTTTAAGTTTCATTCGGCTTTGTATTTTAAAAATTTGGTAGTTAAAATTACTTTTACTGTTTTGCTGTTGTTAATTTTTATTCTCCATTTCCGAAACCACTCTAGGGTTTTATTTATGGGCGGATGGAAGAATGGTGTCGTCTGCAATCGTAGCTATCAATGTAGAGTCCTGTGTTGGTTGAGGTAGGTCTGCGGTGAAAATAATGTAAAGGAGTGGCTCTAGAACGCTTCCTTAGGGAACTCCTGTGCTTACCGGGCGTAGTGTTGAGTATTCGTTTTCATACTTAACACAAAAGTATCTGTATCATAAAAGTGTTTTTGCAAATGGATAATTTTGACATAATTCAAGGTTTTATTAATGGGTTGATAAGCAACTCTTTGGGCTGTTTCACTTGTGAAATCAACCGTCATTCTCTAGGTGGACTGCTAAATGAAGAACCCCTGGATCTCTCTCATGAATTGAAAAACCTAATATACAGCAGACCGCCTCCAATACTATTGCGTCCCATTAGATACTGTAAAATTTCATCATTTTGATTTTCTAGAATTATTTCGAAGACAGCTATATCACTTCCTTTAGTAATACATTTACACACGTATTTAAATGACTTAACGGAACTACAATGTTCTACGTTGAGATGCGCTTGAAACATCTTTAATAACAGCGGATTAGATGGCGCGACTCAACGATTGTCACCTTGAACTTATACGCCTTTTATCTTGATTTTTGCAGTAAATCCTCCGTCATTCGGTGGTCGACGTAGGGTATCCATCTTCACATGTTTCACTTAAAAATGATTTCGGATACCGCTTTAAGCATTTGTTGTCTTTGAAACAGGGTGATTGCATATTAAGTACTCCACATGGCCTATGGATCATATTTACGATGACTTCAACAAAACAGGATCTTCAACCGGATTTGGAAAATATATCATCGCTTACAATGCATTTTTTTCTCAGACAAATTAAATTGTGTTAATGTAGCAATCCTCTTTTTGCCACTCAATTGAGTACATATAACAACATATAACATCTGCAAAGATACGAGATTTTATAATCACATTGATGCATTTTTGAGCAATTATAACATGTCAATCATGAGACGTACTGTAACTCATTCATAATCTCCTCCCATCATGTAAACGTTATAGATAAATGGGGACCACCGTACTTTCTTGCATATCCGAACATATGTCTGGGACTACCGGTGAGCGTAGAAGGTAAAATCACAAATTTGCCCACATTTTCGATATTTCCATCATTGGCCACCGCATCTCGCAAATAAATGTATTCATCCATCCGTAACTTGCTCTTATTTTGGCGATGGTAAAGCAAGCTTTCTGCTTCTTGTTTTGCTTGCATATCAACAATATACTGTAAAAACAGTTGCCGACAGTTAAGAATGACATGTATTCATTTGTACATATGTATGTTATGTATCCATTTTCTCTCTTCATTATACGATATGCATAAAACTGAAAGATACTTTTTCATTTGTTGGTTGATTCGTTCCATCTTCGCCTTTCCAAAATATTATTGGATACTGTAAAACATCATAACTGCGATGAGTTTCTGAAATACGTTCCAGCTGTCTCTATAACTTATTTTATTGTCCATGATTACTATCGCTACTTCTTTTATGTGAGGTGCATTAATCGCCTTTCATGCTCGCCAACTGCTTTTATATCAGTTCTAATTATTACTTTGTAATCATTTATTTTGTAATAAGTATACTTGTAGAAATTTCTGCATTTTATTTGGAAGTGGTAATAACGATCCGATCTTATCATATACTTGTCCTTAGTTTTTGAACACTGACTGAAATCTTGCATCCTCTGCTATTTCAGTTGCACCGAACGATGTCATTTGAAAACATGCATTAAAACCTCTGATTTTTTGTAAAAAGTTTTTAGATTATTATTTTATTCAGAGACTGAAATATAAGAAGAGCCCTGGACATGACCATATTGACAACAGGGTGGTGAAAGCACTCCCTTGGAAGGGAGTGTTGTTCCTGACGTTGCTGTTCAACAGCATGCTGCGGATCTGCCATTTTCCCACACAGTGGAAGTGTGCAACGATATCCATGATACCTAAACCTGGTACTCCGGAGAACTGTGTCACATCATATAGGCCCATAAGCCTGCTTCCAACTTTTTCAAAGATTTTTGAGAGATTGTTTTTAAGTAGATTGTTGGCAGTACGGGGTGTTCAAGAAGCCATTCCTGATCACCAATTTGGATTTAGATCACAGCATGGCACTCCCGAACAACTGCATCGAGTCGTTAATCACATACTTACTGCGTTTGAGTTGAAACAGTATTCCTCTGCAGTCTTCCTAGATGTCAAACAAGCATTCGATAGGGTATGGATCGATGGACTTCTGCATAAATTAAAATTACTATTGCCTGGCAAACAGTTTTTACTAATGCGAAGCTTTCTTCAACGACGAACCTTCTCTGTGGCGGTAAGAGACAAAATTTCCACCTTCAGGCACATGAGAGCCGGTGTCCCGCAGGTTTGTGTCTTAGCTCCGGTCCTCTACTCCTTATATACCTCTGATATGCCTACAACTAGAGATGAGCATTCGATTATTGCTACTTACGCGGACGATACGGCAGTTATTTTCAACTCTGTCTCTCTGAACGAAGCTGCGGAGAAATTGTCCAGCTACCTGGATAGATTCCACTCATGGGCCAGGCGTTGGAATATAGCCATAAACTCTGAGAAATCCGCTCACTGTACCTTCACATTAAGGCAAGGCGTCTGTCCGGTTGTGACTTACAACACAAGAATCATTCCGCAAATGGAGCAAATCCGGTATCTCGGTTTGATCGTCGATAAGCGTCTTACCTGGCGTGCACACATTAAGGTAGTTACAGCGCGCTGCTATCAAAAGCTCAAGAAACTGGAGTGGCTCCTCCGCCCATCGAATAAGTTATCTTTAACTAATAAAAGGCTCATCTATCTGCAAGTAGTGGCACCTGCTTGGCGCTACGCCATACAAATTTGGGGCACTACTGCTGCCTACAACATCAGAAGAGTGCAGGCGTGTCAGAGCAAGGCTCTCAGAAGATTTACGGGCGCCCCTTGGTACGTCCGCAACACCACGCTGCATAGGGATCTTGCCGTGCCAACTGTTATGGAGGTGATTAATTCTCACATCTGCCGCTATCACTACAGACTTTTGTCGCACCCAAATCCTCTAGCTTTCTCCCTCACCCATATCTCAACAAGGCGTAGACTGAAGAGGCTGCACCCACATGATCTCCCTCTAAGAAGGATACAGTCTTCTATAATTAATTAAGTTAATATAAGTCTAATTTTTTTTATTTTTATTGTCACGTCATTATTCTTTAAATCCGACAAATGTGTTATGCAGTTTACTGTGTTAAATGTTATAATTTAATTTAAAAAAAAAAAAAAGATTATTGTGTTTCACCATTTATAAATTGAAAAAGTTCAGGTGGTGGCGAGTTTAATGCTGGCAATCTAACTTTACCACTTGAGCAACATATACTTGGAGTACTCTTCTGAATTTTCTTGCTTTGCAAAACTCCATTCATTTTCAAATTCACAAATTCATTCAAATTCACGAATATTTCGTGAAGGTCAAAAAAATTACTGAAGATTCTCTAGAAAGTATAAAAGATTTATCGAACTGTTGAGAAATGTTTCAAATATTCCAAAAAGTTTTAAAAAAAATAAAAAAAACTTTAGAGAAAACGCTTGAATTTTTCAGAAAGTGTCAGAACTTAATTCAGTTTTCGAAAAATTAGTCGAATTTGGCAGAAAAATCAAGAACATAAAAAAACGTTGGAGAAATTGCGCGAATTATTTAAAAGTTATCAAAAGGTAGCGAAAGATCTAGAAAGTTATCGAAAAATTCACGAATTATCCACCCACACACACTCTGATTACTTTCAACCCCTTACACCAATCAACAAACACTATACCGCCATAGTGCACGGTGGGAAGCTTGGGGCTACTACGACACAAACAATATTCGTATATGGTGTGCATCTTTTACTGCAGAGTGAAATATAGGGTCAAACACGTTCATTTTTATGTATATACTAGGTTGTTCAATAAGTTTCGCGGTTCGATAAGAAAAACACAATTTTATGGTTTGAAATACACATTATTATTCAGTATAGTCTCCTTAAACATCAACACACTTGTTCCAACGAGATTCCAATTTATCAATTCCATCCGTGAAGTTAGAATTTGGAAGGGCTGAAAATTACGCTTCCACAAGTGTTATGACCTCATCATTTGATGAAAAACGCTTTCTACGCATGCATTTTTTCTCTGGTCTGGAAACAGATGGAAGTCGCTAGGGGCCAAATCAGGTGGATGCTCCAACAATTCGAACTTTAATTAATTTAGCCATTGTTAAAATGCTCTTGTGAATTCCTGATAAAAAATAATTTTTTTCTTCTGCAAACCGGGTGTTTTTTCACGAATTGTTTCCTTCAGCTGGTCTAAAAGGTTACTTTATCTTTTGGAAAGCGCTCGAAATGTTGCTCAGAAAGTCACATTCCAATGTGTTCCATTGTTACCGAATGCGGAACCCATTGTGCACACAGCTTTCTGAAACCCAATACTTAGGTCAAAATATTGCTTACAACCTCAGTCATTTCAGTCACTCGACGATTTTCCAATACGATATCCTGTATTTTTTCTACAATTTCTAGTGTTGTTGCTGTTTTTGGACGTCCTTGACATGGATCGTCTTCAAGGCTTGTACGACTACCTTTAAATTCAGCAACCCATCTTTCTACTGTACTAGTTGAAGGCGACGAGTCCTCATACACTTTCAACATTCATTCATAAATTTCCTTTGCTTTTAAACCTTCCAAAAATACAAATTCAATCACTGCACGATACTTGATTTTTTCCATTGTAAAAAAATACTGTGCCACGTCGATACTAAATGGCTTGTAAATAAATAATGAACTGACAGATTGAAATGAAACTTCACATACGTTCATATGAAGAGTGTACCAACATAACAAAAAATAGGCTAGGAGCAACGCCCTCTATTATCGAACCGCAAAACTTATTGAACAACCTGATATATAGATATAGATTAAAAGCAAGCCGTAGACAATGCTTTCTTTATATATAGTTCCGTGCATAATTGTTTTGACATAAATGTTTTCTGTCTTTCTTTTCATTGTGTATACATTCATTGCTACCATTTTCGATGGTTTTACGCATCGAAGGCCATGATCACACAAAAAATATTTTTAAACAATTTTGGTTATTTACTTAAAAAAATCAAACAAGTCAAACACCCTCTTTTTTGTTTTGTTTTTGGATGCGCCAGGGAGGTAGGAATAGCCATAGAAACTAACAGTCCTGTACGATTCTCCGACTAAAGAGCACAACAAGAACGCTGTCTATATAGAGTTTGGTATAAATTTATACCAAAAATATACCAAAAAATCTGACCTTCCCCACCAAGTTATTTCACAATGATTAATGCCCGTTCCTTGATTTGTATTGCGCATGGAAAATCTAATCTGCAATCTACTTTCCTAACATTTCTTTGCCTTTTTGGTTAGTGCGTAATGAGCATCTAAAAAATATTTGTAGTTGACGATATATCACTCAATCGTGCGGTTTTACGGAGGAGTACTTCGAGAAAATGTTGCGTTAAGTTCTATCGATGGTAGAAGCATGGGTTAACTTTATCAAACCATTCTGGATGGGTGTGTTGCGGGTGTTGTTACATCTTGATAAAATAGTAGCCTGCATGGATTTCATATGCCGCTTTGCTTCAAATTCCTGCTGAATTCCTCAAATTCCTCCTGAAATATGCCTTCAAGTTAAAGAATACAACATTAAAACCATTTCTATTGGTATAAAAATTTTTTTTAAGTGCATGATTTCTTATGATACAGTGTCCAATAAATTTAAAGAGATCAACTGTGAGTTCTATTCGCACGACTCTAAAAATACTAAACCTTATAAGGCGGTACTCTCTGGTCTTGATAAATGTTTAAATAAAGAAGTGAAGAAAATTTTAATTGATTCGGGATTGAAATGCATCAATGTAACAACTGTGAAAAAAAAAAAATAAACGCGAAGTGGACTGGACATACTTCTTTATATTGTATATTTTGCGACTAAATCTGTGACTTTACAATAGCTCAAAAAATAATATAATTGTATAAACCACGTGAAAGTGCGCTGGGAATTTAAATCAAAGCCACTACATAAATTAACCCAATGTTACAATTGCCAATTATTTGGACATAGGTCATACTGCTGTAACGTCAAGACATCGTGTGCATTATGTGCTGGAAGTCATCACACAAACACCTGCATAAGTCCATCGAAATTAACGTGTGCTAATTGCAAAGGTGGTCACTCTTCCACTAATCTCTCCTGCCCTTGCAGAATCTCCTATCAAGCGCTTCTTCAAAAACGAATGCCGAAAAGCAAGCGCAGCGTAAACCACAATAATGTAATGAGCAACAGTAATATAAACGGTAGTCGCCAAACTGGTTTGCCGCACAACAACGCTACTTATGGTGAGAACTTTCCGAGTTTTACTAAGCATAATGTGAGCGCAGCTAGTAACAACAATTCACTTAAAGCGCTACTCATTTTGTCTCTCAAAGCTACAGAAATGCGGTGACCGGCCCGCAGCAACCGGAGACGTCCTGCCTCTTTACACTTGATGACATGAACAACCTACCTAAAACCTACAGAATTACTCTCAAAGTTAGGCAACTGTCAATCAAAGGCTGAACAATTTAATGTTATAACACAATTAGCAATTAAATATGTCTACTCAATCATATAATTTGCTAAACTCTCTTAATGTGTTGGCATGAAATATGCGTGCCATTAAAAACAAGAAACTTGAGCTGTTAGATTTTCTTATCAAGCACACTTTACATGTTTGCTTAATCTCTGAATCCTGGCTGACGCTGAAAGATCCCCTTAAGCTCACAAATTATAGTGTATATAGAATGGATCGCAACAATAGTAGAGGGGGTGGTGTTGCGATCATTGTTAATAATAAAGTCAAAAATAACAATTCGCTTAAATTCATTTCTAGTTACTTCCCGGGTAACACTGCAAACTGCTTATGTAACTGCTTTGACACGCTAGACAGTGGTCATCAAAAGTCTATGTTGAAATATGACCAAAATAAATGTTTACGTATTCCTGATCGGTATCTCATCGCAGGTGATATTAACTCGAGAAGTCGGCTTTGGAATTGTGCTAAAGTTAGTTGTGGGGGTGATGTTTTACACAACCTGTCTGTACTAGGTAATTTCAAGTTGCCAAGTGACCCTACCTATATACCACCTAAGCACAATTTAAATCCTTCTACTTTATACCTGTTTCTTACGAATGTATCGATCATTTTGAGTATGCCTAGCACACTTTACGATCTTTCATCTGACCATCTTCCTGTAATGGTAACGGTATCTACCAGTATTGCATTGAAACATAAAACCTACTTAAAGCTTTCTGAAGCAAACTGGAAACGCTTTAGACGCCTGCTAAGGGATGACTTTCAAATGTTGCTCTCCGGAGCCAGTCTTGACTCACCACCTAAAAAAGATGAAACTGACATGATCAACGCTTTAAATTCAAAAATTGAGGAGGCCACCGAAAAAAGCATTTCTAGGGTACCTATCAACTACCCTGAAATAAATTTTTCTAATCACATCCGTGAACTTACAAAAATACGGAATGTCGTTCAAAGACAGTGCAGAGCTCGTCTACCCATTTTTAAAGGACGGCTGGATCACTTTAATCGTCTTATAAAGTTTAAAATATTTAACTTCAACAATATCAGTTGGAATAGAAAACTCAAGAAACTTGATAACCACTCGAAGCCTTCCTGGAAGGTAACCAAAGCCATTAAAAATAAAATTCAGTTTATACCATGCTTAAGCCATAAAAATTAGAGATTTGCCACGAATGAACAAAAAGCAAATCTACTAAACAAAATTTTTAAAGACAAACACAAGTTAAGTGTTTGACAGTGCAACTAAAACCGCTGTCGAACATTCTTTACTTCAAATTAATGCGCTAATTCCTGAGACCTTCAGTTTTACGAGATCACAATCTCTGAGATAAATACAATAATAAGTTCGCTCAAAACAAAAAAGGCTGCTGGTCCTGATTGTATTCAAAATATTTGTATAAAATACCTACCACAAACGGTTATCGCTTATCTGGCTAAGTTATACAATGCATGCCTTAAGCTAGCTTATTTCCCAACTATTTGGAAGTTGGCCAAAGTCATAGCTATTCATAAACCAGGCAAACCACCTGATTCTCCTGAAAGCTATTAAGTGCATGTTTACAAAATAAATTAAATAAAACCATTATATCGCAAACCTGCGCAAACGACTATCACCAAAACTAAGTTCTCACTTAGTCTGTAGGTATTGGTTTCCTAGTCTTAAAATAGTTATAAGTGTTACTCCTAACTCTATTTTAAGGTTTTTTTCCCTCTTTTTCCTTGATTATATTTACACTTACTTTAACAAAAATTTATTTACAATCTTTCCTTCCTTCTCAGTAGAAGGCCTTAAATTAATTATATATGATTTTAGTCTTAAGAAATATGAATTATTATTATTATTATAGACAAAATAAATTGAATTGAAATTACATTATAGGAAAGCTCTTTTTTCTTAAAATTACAGAATTTTTGTCACGTTTGAAACAGGTCCTCATTAGGAGCTGCTTCGAAAACTTTTAACACATTTTCACATACTGTTAAAATGAACGACAAAGTACAAAGTTGTGTTATTGCCGAATTTTTGGAAAATAGTGAAAATTATGGTGAGAGAAATGTTTTAAAGACATTGAGTGACAAAAGTTATCCATTTGCAATAACGTACAATATTTTCGAGAGCAATTATTGATTCTCAAAAATATTGTGTCACAAATCGATAGATCAATTGAAGCCGCATGATAATGGAAACGCAAAAAAATCCATTTGAGTTTCGTTTCATGGCGACTTTATATTTCTATACACCGAAAGTGCGTAGGAAACAACCATGATGGTCCTATGACCCAACCGTCGGTCTCCCGCGCAATTCAAACCCTTTCAAAATGAATTTGCGCGTTGAAACAAGGCGAAGTGAGGTTTCCTCAAAACGGGAAATGAAGCAAGGGTAAGTAATAACAATTACTAGAAGCATTCATGTTTTGTATTTATACTTTTTGCAACGAATACTTCACTACAGCCCCGAAAGATGGGCACATACTACACAACATTATCATGCATGACGTGCCGATTGAAAATGAGGACGAGGAAGAAGAGGAGACGCCAAATGTACCCCATCAAAATAATCTGCAAAGAGTTGCTGCATCAATAAGATAAGAGACACTACACCCACAAATTTTGAATTAGGCGCTAAATATACGCTTTAAATATATCAACAAATCGTTGTTGTTGTAATTTAAAGCGTAACTAATATACTCAACAAACTGCGTTTGTGAAATTTCAATTTTATTTACTTATTATTATTTTATTTATCTTATCGGCACAAATTGTCCGCACACGTCCTTTCACAGCAACAAATTTGACAAGAATGAGAAAAAGACGCTACAAATGGTTTGACCATTTGACGAAATATTAAAAAATTTTGATTTGTATTAATCGTTTGTTGAAATGCAAAAAGAGCCCCACAGACACGTCGAATTGACTAAATTTCCCTTTTTTATCGAAATAAATAAATAATCGCGCAAACTCAATACATGTTCCTTTTTCACTATCATTCCCACAACAATATCAATGCAATCAAAATAAAAATGGGTGACGGCAATCAAAACAACAAAAACAAAATTGATACACAGAAATTCGCGGTAAGGATAATTGAAGCAAGACACAACAAGAAAGGGAAAGCCAATTGCTTCGATTTCGCAACAGGCACACATCTTTCACATTTGGTTGCATGGTTACTTTGGGCTACAATAAAATGGAATTCGTATAGTAAAAGAAAGAGCGCCGTCACATAGATTTGTTGTTTACATTTATTCTTGCCAAATGAATGTATAATAAGATAAGTATAATAAGATGTATAATAAGATATAAGAAGATCGATAATTTTGCAGAAGGGGTCAAGTCAGTCAATAAAAAATGCCCGCGTTCAGTTAGCAGAATGAGGTTGCTACAAGCGGCCTAAGCTGGTTGGTCGATGTTCGAGGTCGAGGTCCGCATAGTGTTGATTTTTTAAATATAAAAACTTTAAAGATAAATCATAAATAAAATAAATTAAAACGATTCTCAATCATCTTCATTCAGTAGGATTAGACCAAAGATTGGGAGCCTTGGTACTTCACGCGCTGAACGACAAAAACAAAGAAAATCGCCTTCAAATTGCTTCTCAACTTCTCGCCCGCCATCGAGCAACACTCTGTCATAAACAGCGATTTTTTTACCAAATCGTCACGGGAGATGAGAAATGGTGCCTATACATATATACGAAGCAAAGAAAGGAGAGAAAGGAGTGCTCGAAAGGACTGAAAAGACCCCATCGACAAGGCCAAACCATATTCCTTCACGACAACGCCAGGCCCTATGTTGCACAAGTCGTTAAAGCCGTATTCGAAGATCTCGAAGGAGACGTCCTTCAGCATCCGCCGTATTCTCCGAACCTTGCACCGACGGATTACCATCTTTTCCGTTCCCTGTCGAACCATATGAGGGACGTTAACTTTGACAATAAAGAGGACTTTAAAAACTGATTCAACAATTTCTTCGATACCAGACTGGGCGATTTTTGACGGAATGGTATCGACAACTTGGTCCAAAGGTGGGACGAGGGCGTAAACAGCAACGGCGAATACATAATTGATTAATTTATTGTTATAACTATAACGCAGTTGCTTAGTGGTAGTGTGTTGGGCTACTAAGCGAGGGGCTCAGGTTCGAATCCCGAGAGGGCCAAATTACATCTTAAGGTTTTTTTCCACTGCGCCACCTCTCGCGAACGTCTGACAAACATCCGAGAGTAAAACTGTCATGAATGAGCTTCTCAATTAGCCGTTTGGACTCGGCGTAAAATTGTAGATCCCTTCCATTCGTCCCAAAAATTTAAAACCCACACAAAGCGAATGGTTGCGAGAAGCTAGGCCTTGGGTCCCATAGACCTGTCGCGCCAAAATATATATATATATAACTATAACTAAGCGCTACGAACTTATTCCGCAACCTAATGTGTACTTGTTACAAAGAGTTTACAGAAATAGTCGACCTAACATAAACTCACGGCATTTTTAGCTAATTTTTATTTTCCAGTGTTGAAGCCTTGAATGAACTTAAGTTGAAAAAGTGAACCTTGATAAAGTATAGTTTTTAAGGCCGCTAACAGCTGGTGATGTCAAAATAGACATTTACATCATACTCCAGCTCCTCATTGGTCCAAATCTCTTCCAACCAGAAGAGAAAATAGTCAGAGGGGGTCTAAATACCATGATATGATCAATGCGGAAGCAGTTTTTGTTGATAGCAAATGCCGCATCCACCTTTTTGAAATGCGTAAAATCTTTGTTATTTAACTTCACTTTATGTTTCCGGCGTAGCCACCTCGCACGGCTGGCTGCTGCGATGCTGATCTTTATGCTTGAAAACGAAGGAGCAGACTCTCCCAGATGGGAATCCAACTCAGCTTTAAACTTCGTTGGACTTAAATATTGTATCACGTAGCAATGACTAATAGTTCGTTTACAGTGGGCTAGGATTCGAATCGCTGGTGATTCGAAGATGATTCGTATCACTTTCTACAACACCCACAGGAAAAGTGACGTCATTCAGGGGTTGTTGTGGAAGAATGCGATACGAATCGCTGGAAATCCATTCGCCAACCACTCTAAACAGGGCTGACAATTTCGGACAGTGTTGCAAAGTTTTTGGTTGGAAATTGCCATTATTAACAGTCTTCTTCTTGTTTTTAGTGCGCCAAAACAATAAACAGTTGTACATGGCACAAAACAAAGGTAAGTAAAATTTTAAGTGATTTTTATAAAAATAAGTCCAATTAAGTCCGAAAACACGTTTGTGTGTAAATGATTCTAAAATATCTATTTTTTTCACAAATCGTAATTTTTCAATTTTTTCACTTCTCACAATTTATCAACGTGTGTATAACCAAAACAATGTACAGCTGATGACACCAAGACTCGAATTCAGTAATTCAGCGGCACTGTAAACGCGGCATAACTTTTCCGATTTTTAAAAATGCTCTGAGATCGTCAGCTGTTAGCGCCATAAAAAAGACTTTAAGACTTCATTCCCAACACTGGAGAAGAGAAAAGGAGTATGCAGCATCTATGTTAGGTCAAATGTAGGTCGAGGCAGCACCCCGTATGCAACTCACCATCCAAAAAATCCAAGACTCAAAACACTTACACTTTGAAGCCGCGCGTACTCATATGACGGTTACACTACTCGTGTTGTTACATGACAATGGAAAACGCACAATTTTCGTTTGGAAAAACTTATATGGTTAGCGAAATGCGCTTAGATGTTGGGTCTTATTTTAGTGATATGACGGTGACGGCGATACACACGCAAAAATTCGCACAAATTTAAAATGTCTTTTTAAGTAAAAAAAAAAAATAAATAACAAAAAAATTAAAATACTGAAGCCTTATACTGCCGATTATCAGCACGAAGCGACTATGCAACAGTCAACCAAGTCGGAAGTCGTAAATTTGTTATTTACTTCAACTTTTAGATATGAGTTTACACATTATGCGGGTCTAACATATACTTAACTCAGTAGAAATTTATAACAACAACTAAAAGTTAACAAATAAATTAAGTAATTTAAGCCAAGTCACTGGTGCAGTTATCACCGACACTGAAATGATTAACGAAATGAATAAAATCCAGCAGGTGGTTCACCTTAAATAGTCACAGACACCAGCATTTCCGACGAATATATCGACTAGCCGACTGACGGGCAGGCGAAACGACCTATCAAGCGAACAAACGCGTTAACGGCAACCACCCCACATCCACGTATCCACGCTTTTATCTTATCGACATAGTCTCATTATACCAACACGTTGAAAGCCCAGCCCTTAACCACCCCTGCTACGGTAGATGCCTTCACCATCAACAGTCAATGGTCGACCGCCGGCCGTGGGCGCCATTCAAGGCATATGTTCTGACAAGGTTTAGAACAATAACGCAATGGAGGAACAGCTATCAGCGCTTATCGATAAGCATCGATCCTGGTAAATTACGTTTAAGATAAACGAACATTCGCTGGGCACATGTTGGAAAAATAAAAACGACAATTTTGAATGACTTATCTCATAGAAACAAAATATCTATGGAATGGAAGAATCAATCAAGATAAGCATGGGAAACCTGTAATACTTCCGTTTGATAACCATTTCAATGTTTCCTGACTTTACTGGGAGTTTTTTAAAAGTATCATCGGTCGATTCCCCCTGAATATGTCGGTCAAGAAAGTTTGGTTGATTGGCTAGAATTTTATAGCTTTTTTTTTATAGCCAAGGACCACTTAGACGATGGGCTGTTAGAGACGAGTAACTATTACAACAATAACAACAAAAACTTTTTCAAAAATTTTTCGAATAGACATTCGAGAGAGAGAGAGAAAGAGAGTATAAGATTTCCCCAAAAAGTGCAAAAACTAAATGCGACTGAATATTTTATTTCTATTTCCCACATAGATTCTGCAGAGTAGCTTTTCCAAAGAATACTTTTATGAATCTGATAAATCAGTTTAATGTGTATGAGAAAAATGAGGGTAGTTAGTACCAAGTTAAAACCGAACTGATCTTCTATTACAGCTCCAACGATCAATAACAAAATGTTTCTACAATCGTTGAAGCTAAGGGTTTAATATTTTTGAATGAAAACGGAACCATTATAGGATCACTCGAGTGTCCGTCTGACCCACTTTGGTAGCCCGTTTACTCCGAACCTACTAAACCGATTAAGTTGTTTGATATATCAAATGGGAGGATTTCTTGCAAAAGTCTCAAATATATTTTCCTTATTTTTTTAAATGTTTATTTAAAATAACAAAGTCTTAAGATAACTACATTAAATAAACAAATATATTTTATATATGAGTGGCTTCATTTAAATAAAGTCTCTGGTTGAGCTCTCGAGTCCTTAATATTATTATTTAGAATCTTTTTAGGAATATTTATAAATTTTTTTTTTCATAATTAAATTATAACATTTAACGCAGTAAACTGCATAACACATTTGTCGGATTTAAGAAATAATGATGTGATTTATAAATTAAGTTAAATACAATTATAATATTCTATTATGATTGCTATGAAAAATTAGAAAAAAAACATAGCTTAATGAGGAAAACTTTAAGTGTAAGATTGAGGGTATTTGGATGATGGAAATAGGATATAGGGTATATATATATATAGGGTATATAGGGTATATTTAGGATGTTTTCCACTAGCACTGTTTGGTAAAAAACCAGTTTTTATCCTTAACTGAGATTGTGGTGTCAAATCTTCTGTTATCATTATTTTAATTGGTGTCGTAAATTGAATCGATGTTCATTTTTTTATCTATCGCACGTCTATATCGATGATAAAACGTTGGGACAACCATAATAATTTTGCATTAGTCCTCTTTTATCTACCTCAATGAATGTTTCAGGTGGGGTGAAATCGTTTCTTGAGCACATCTTATGGTACTCTTTGTTAGTATAGTATGGTGTTAAGATAATATTATTATTGGCACAGTTAGTGCATTGAATTATATGTTTACAGATTAGTTTAATCATAAAATTATCAATTCTGTTAATTTTTGCTCTAAGCATAGTGTTTTATTTGAGTAATACTTTTTGAATTCCCTTTGTGGTGTTCTGAATAGAGATGTGCATGCTCTTAAACATTTTCTTTCGAAATTCCTAATTTTCTCCATATATGATGGTAATATGTTAAACCGTATTGGGCACACATATGTAAAAATGGGCCTAATTAATGATTTATACATTACTAGTAGGTACTCGCGACTTCGTCTGCGAAGAATTTCGAGTAGCATATTTTTTCTTCACACATTTATCAATCTCAATAACATACCCATATACTAATAAAATAAATATAAAGAAAAGTTTTGTCGTGAAAATGTATTATGTACGCATCAAAATGTAAGTAAATAGGTTAATGAATGAGAGGTAATTATTTGGCACTGAAAGAACTTAACGAATTTTTGTGACACATACAGTTTTGTCCATGGCAAAAACAGTTTCTAAATGCTGTGTTAATTGTCATCGCAAATGTTGCTTTCAGGGGAAACCGGACTCTTTTAAACTGAAATGACAAGTCGGTCGTAATTATTGGAATACGGGGAATTTATACAGCTTCTCCGTTTGCTGTTCCTGTCATAGTTATTGGTCTTATAATATGGTGTCCTAGGTGTACCATTACACAGTCTTGTTGCGTCAAGATTTCGCATTAACAGGACTCGAACATCAACTTTTAGCCTTAAGTTATGGGAAGTCACTCCTGACAATTCCAAAGAGTTGAGAAACTCAAGAGGGTACGACGTCACTTGCTTAGTGTCCATGACGTTGTCAACGAAAATATACTCAACCACATCACCTTCCACATGTGACGTGATTTCATTGTTGATGTGCACCACAATTTCATTCGTCGGTGCTAAAATCGCCCTTTCATACAGCCATTTTCAGTTATTCACATTAGTTTTCAGGTCGAGATAGACGTTGCTTTCCAAATCATCTGTGTTATGGACAATATTACAGAATTTTCGGTTCAGTGTAATCATACCATTACTATCTGATGCTATACGATCTTGTGTATCGCTGTTGAGTTGTACCCTCTTGTTTGTAGTTAGACAACATTTTTACATGGACCCATAATGTAGACGCTTTCAAACATTCATTTTTTATCATAGTCAGATCTAATGTCTCAATTGCTCTTTTGTGGCACATCCTACACTCGTCCCAAACCAACAGCTTACATTGCTGCACCATTCGTCCACGCACGATGTTTTTAGTAATGTTACAAACTGGCATTTCCTCATGAGCTAAGTTTAATGGCAGTTTAAGTAGCAACTATTCCAGCATAGGTTACAGCAACTTCTTTATCTTTGCGGATTTGTGCTAAAAGCAAATTCAAAAGAAATGTTTTACCGCTACCTCCTGGCGGATCCAAAAACAACAAACCACCTTCGCCATTTTCAAGTTTTTTACAAAAATATCAAAAACGAACCTTTGTTCTGGGTTCAAACTTTAACAGACTCCGTTATTTGTTGTAGTAAATAAACGGCATTGTAATCAAATTCTCTCATTAAATCACTGCAAATTTGTGGCCTACTAATCACAAACTCCGACAAATCTTTTCCAGTAATAGTTATGACTTGATCTTCAATCTTTGTTAGAGCCTCGTTGTAAATTAAATCATTGTATTAAATATTTGGATTATATTCTTGTAATACGTGTAAAAGCAAACCGAAGTTCCAAAGAAATAAAGAAAAACCAAAATTCAAGAATACAAATAAGTAAAATAATAATTATTTTCCTAAAAAAACGAAGTTATCTACAGAGGAAAAACATAAATTCCAAGTAATTACCCCACTATTCTGCGGTCACAACACGACTGACTTGTGCGCTTGCTGCTTGCATTATTTTATTATTTTCTCATTCCACGCAACAGAGTAATTCTTAAGAAAAGGTAGTGACTTATATGAGGTAGAGTGAGTAAGCACTACTACCGTATAATTCGCAAACACATTTGTACACACTGGTGTGTGAGTCAGAGATGTGCAGCGAAACCTCCGTTTTCACGAAGTGTTCACAAGTTAACTATCATTTAGCGAAGCCAAGCCTGCTTACGCTAACGAAACAAAATATTTCGTGAACGTGAAGGTAGTAATGCTTGTGTATTGTTTTACTTAACATTCGCTCTGCTCAAAATGTGTGAAGCACAAGCCTTTCACTCTTCATAGTGTATTCCTTCATTATCATTAAGTTCTGCTCGTGAACAACACTTAGGCTCGCAAACAAACGTGAGGCTTGCGAACAACCCTTAGGCTCGCAAGCGAACGTGAGGCTCGTGAGCCTTCGTACCTTTTTTTTCTAAAAATAATGTTGTTGTGTCTTGTGTATATGTGCGTCGGCTTGTGCGCTGCGATCGAGTATTGCTTGCTTGTTGTTATCTGCATTGCTTTACACCAACCCCCACCCCACCCACCTATATTTTACTTATCCTCACCGACTTAAGCAGCTCGCGAAGGTATTGCTTGCACCTGTTAGAAATAAAGAATGTTGAATACAGCTAATTCTACCTTTACTACCAGCTAAACAGATAAAACAGCAAGAAACTGCAAGTGTCCCATGTGAAAACGATATCAAACCAGCTGTACTACTGCGAATACAGGAAAGACAAAAAAACAAATTTTGCCTTTGAGTATTCATTCACTCTTTGATTACTACCTTCACGTTCACGAAACAAAATGATTCGTAAGCAGAGTTGGTTTCGCTCTGCGTGCATGCTCGACTTGCTTAGACTCATTTTTTTACGATGCATTCATAAGCCTAATTTTTGGCTTCACTGCACATCTCTGGTGTGAGTGTAAGAAATGAGAAGAGAAATATTTATTTTCTGTATACGTATTTTTACGCATTTTCTGCTGCTCAATGATCTCTCTCTCCCTCTCTCAGTTTTGTTTCTCTTCTTTGCTTGTTATACGGAGTAAAACCACACGTTTCCCTTTCTCGATTCCATTCTCTCAACCCACAGCACGTGCCGCAATGTTGTTGTTGTTGTTTTCAAACAATACAGTTCGAAATTTTCGTTTAAGTTTTATACTTTGCTTTTTCGTTTGTGTACACAGCGGGCGTGATAACATATGTATGTCGGGCTAAACATGTTTTCACCTGTCAAACCCATATAATGTACGTTTTTGGGAGCCTATGTTGGTCTCCAAGGTCCTATCTATCCCTACAACAAAATGCATAACAATTGCATCAGCGGCTTAGGCGTGAAAGGGCAAAAGACAGACAGAGTTATTTTCGCATTTATAATATTAGTAAGGATTAATTTAACATTACGCTGATGTGCATCGTGATCTAAATATTCCAACAGAAGATGAACCTTCTACCTCCTGGTAGAAAACGTACTTTGAATATGACGGTTCAAAGACGAATCGTACGGCAAATTAAAATTGGCGTACAGGACAAAGCAACATAAATAAACAATGATCTTAAAAATACCAGTGCCATTGTCGTAACAACCGAAGCAACCAGGAAAATGATGCGTAACAAGGAATTTCATGGCCGCGCAAAAGTTAAAAAACCATTACTGACCACAATTATTTCCGCTTACATTTTACGAAAACGTATAAAAACTATACAGTCGAAAACTGGGCAAAAGTCATTTGGTCTGATGAGTCTAAAATTAATCGCTTCGGTTCTAATGGTAGGGAGTGGATATAGAATACAAAAGAGAAAGCCATTAAAAATCGCCATGTTAAAGAAGCGCTTAGATTTGGCGGTGGAAATATAATGATATGGTTTTGTATGACTGCAAATGTTATTGGAGCTATCATTCAAATTAATTGGTGTATGGATGCCAACCAATAAGTTGCCATTTTAGGGCGTGGCCTTGGAAAAAGTACCGAAATGTCGAATACAAATCTGGAATGCCTAGTTTTCCAACTCGGTAACTATCCCAAACATACTTCCATAGTGACAAAAGCGGGGCGACGGATTACTAATACATTGATATCGCAACTTTAAAAACATTGACCTTGATCGACTTGGTAGTGATACGTCAAATGTAAACTGGTTGTTAATTTACGATATGATTTTAGTTGAAGATCAAATCGAATTCATACAAAATAACATTAACAAAGTTTTCAATGAGGTCGTCCCTATTAAGCGTAAGCAAATCAAGCATAATCAACGACATTGATTCAATAAAAATGTTGAAAATGTAATAATACAGCGTAGCAGTGCGTACAAGAGATGGAAACGTTTTAAGACTCCAGCTTTATACGAGGAATTTAAGAGATTGAGATGGTTAGTTGTGAAGGTGGTTAAACCTACAAAAAGCAATTATTATGCAAGAAAGTTTGGATCAGCGGTGGGTAGTAAACAGAAGTGGCAAGTAATACGTAGTATTGGTATTGACAAAAACACCGTTGGTGGTTCTGATAATGTTAATGTGAAAGTTAAAAACAAAGCTGATGTGCTAGAGTATATTCTATCTATCAAGTCAAATGCTGTCGGATATGACGAAATCAACCCTAACTTTTTCAGAATCCTGATCCCTTGTATACACCCGTATCACACTCACATTTTTAATACAGTGCTTACTAAGTCTGTTTTTCTAAAAAGCTGGAAGAAAGCAAAAATTATACCGGTGCCGAAATCCCAAAATAAGTATCGTCCAATGGCTATACTTCTCTTTAAATCGAAAGCTTTGGAACTTTTAAAGTGTCAGCTAATTAATGCGCACATGCACAAGTACAACCTCATTACGGACAGGCAATCAGGTTTCAGGCTCAAACGCAGCTGTGCTACTGCCCTTATTGATGTATCTGAGGACTTAAGAGTGAGTTAGTTTAGATGGCAATGCTGCTTAGTGTTTTTGGTTCACTGTAAAGACTTTGACACTGTTGATCATGATATTCTACTAACAAAACTAAACCGTATATTTAACTTCTGTTAACCTGCAATCTATTTTTGTTAATAACATTTCATCTTCATTCCTACGTCAGAACAGCTGTTCCGTAAGGGTCAGTGCTAGAGCCACATTTTTTCTGCATGTACATCAATGACCTTCCCAATATCCTGTAAGGTTGTACAATACACATCTACGCTAATGATGTACAAATATATTCCACTTGTAGAAGAGACAATTTAATTACTTGTACTTTCCACCTTAATAGGACACTTAAAAATGTTGGTGAGTGGGCACGAAATAAACGGTTTAAGTGTTCATCGCAGAAAGTCGAAATGTCTGCAAAAGCCATTGATATTTCCGCCGTTCCTCAACCGTTGAGACGTCGAGAAACTTAGGTATATTTTCCAATAGAAAATTAACCTGGCACAATCATATAAGTAATACTGTCGGGAAGGTGTATGATATGCTTTGAATGATTTGGACAACTCAGTACTTTACACAGCTCCATATACGGCTTCTACTTGCAAAAACATACCTTGTCCCAAAATTGCTCTATGGCTGTGAAATTTTTGCTAACTGTGATAGTACAGATAAATGTAAATTAAATGTACTCTTTAATCGCACGCTTTTGTTATTGCATAAGATAATATATACCAATGAACCCACTTATTTGTTTTCAAGATTAACTTTTTCTAGCTCTAGTCACAAAAATACAATTAGTTGTCTACGTCATACCTGTCCAATATCTAAAAGACATTTTTATGTACATTCTGTTCGCCTTTGGAATGCACTTCTCAACAGTTTTATGTCTTGCAGTAACGCTGTGCGGTTCAAAAAACAATTGTATTCATATTTTTCTTCGTCCAATCGTATTTGAAACCTTAGAAATAAGTAAGTAAGCTGTATCTGACCGTCTTGCTGTTTATTTATCTTTCTAATTAAAGTTAATTTTTATTTCTAGTTAAGTTACTACGTTACAATAGGTTATCTCACACTGCCAGTACTGTCCATAAGATCGTTTGGCAATCTTTTAGGGTGGAAAATCGAAATAATTAAATAAAAAATAAAAGGATCCAGCAAATTTACAATCGTAAACAATTATATCGCACCCAACCAAAACTTTCCGAAAAGGATATAATATGCCACATTAACAACATCAACACCATGCTTATTCTCACCGGCGATTTAAATTGCTGGAATACACTATGGGGACCAGTTAGCGCTAATACACGCGGAAAAAAGATTGAAAATGTCATCGCAATCGCCAATCTTGCCCTCCTGATTGACGGATCAGTTATTAAATTTTCATCGCACAGATCTTTCACACATGTTGATTTTCCTATAGTTTCTCCTCTAATCCTACATAAGGCCAAAAGACCACTATCCGGTTACAACTATATTCAACACTTTTTTTTTTGACATATAACAGATAACATTAATCGCAGTAAACTGCATGACACATTTGAGTACACAATATAATTAAACTAGATTATGAAGATGATAACAGATGCGTAAGGCAATGATTGAGAAGGCTACCACTACCGTCTTAGGGGGAGATCGTGCGGGTGAAGTCTTTTCAGTCTACGCGTTGTTTGGTAGCGCATGAGGCTGGACGCCAGAGGGTCGGGATGTGTCAAAAGCTTATTAGTGTAGCGACTCCTGTAGGAGTTAATTATCGCCGGAACTGTACACATCTTGAGGTCACTGTTCAGTGTTGTGTTGCGGATGTACCATGGGGCGCCCGTGAGTCTCCTGATGTGTCTTTTTTTGGCACTTCATCAATCTTCTAATGTTGTATGCGGCAATGGTGCCCCATATTTTTATGGCTTAACGCCAAACAGGTGCCACTACTTGTAGATAAATCAGCCTCTTATTCTCTATGGAGAGCTTGTTCGAAGAGCGGAGAAGCCAATCCAACTTCCTGAGCTTCTGATAGCACCGCGCTTTAACCACCTTTGTATGTGCACGTCATGTAAGACGCTTGTGCAGGATCATACCGAGATACAGGACTTGCTCCATCTGCGGAATGATGCTTGTGTTGTAAGGTATAACTGGACAAACGCCTTGTCTTTGGCGGCATTAATGGGTATATACCAGCGCTTGGGCCAGGTGTGGCATTTGTCCAAGTAGCTGGACGTTTTCTCCGCCGCTTCGTTTGGCGTTTTCTCCATCCGAACACGTGGCGATTATCGACTGCTTGTCTCTGATTATTGGCATATCGGCCGTATATAAGAAGAGGACCGGAGCCAAGACACGCCCTTGGCGGACACCAGCTCTCATAAGCGATTTTTTGTCCCTCACCGCCACGGGGAAGATTCGGCCTTGCAGGAAGCTTTGCAAGAATTGGAACTGAGAGTTAGAATCAAAGCGCTTCTGAATGGCCACATTCTTTCATGCGGCCTTATACTCGTTCCTTTACCTCACGTATCGTCGACGTAGCCTACGCTTGTATCTCACTAACTCCAGTACTTCGTCAGGTCGGCGTATGATGGGCTGGCGGCTCTTTGTCCACACAAGATTGGGGGCACAGTGCTGGAAGGTGCGTGGGGCGTTTGGTGCAGCGCGGAGCTCTCGTGGCAATGGCTTCTTTATACTTAGCGCAGCCTTTGTAGTTCGCAGTGTGCGGCTCGTCACATAGTGCCCATTTGGGGGGCTCATCAGGCGATTTGGTGCGAATCGTTGACGCATTTGAGGCATTTAAATTGGTTTCCACTATATTTCTTAGTGTGCGAGTACTCCTGGCAGTGATGACATTGTGGCACGTCTTTGTGCGGATCGACTTTTACTCCTTGTCGGCAGAGCCTAGTTATTTTGTAGACCTCTTCGTTTGTGATGTTAGGCTAAATATCCACAAAAAAACATTGAACGGACGACCGTCAGCTCTGCTTTTTGAGTTATGGACACTGCGTACCGTATGTCCCTTGACTGCAAGTTCTCGAGCTAGGGTTGTATTGTGTAGGCCGCGGATGACTATCCTATATGCCCTTTCATCCTTTAGCTGGTAAGAATGAGATGGTATATTCAGAATCTCGAGGTGTTTAATGATCCTGCGATAAGTATCGCTGGTTGCGGGCAGTATTCTGACACCGTCCTTGGGAGATGCTTTGAGTCTCTCATGGCGACTATCGACTGCGCAATTTGATTTTTGCGGTCATTAACGGTGACCCTTGCTTGCGCCTTTTTTTTCCTAATCTCTGGATGGGAGAGTTGAAAACCAGTCCAACGTCTGTGGAACAGGCTTGCTCGAGGAATCTGACATGGTGTGGGCATTGATGTGTGCCTGATCACTCATGTCTGAGCAAGTATTGATTATATAGGCAGGGAAAATATAAAAAATTAAAAAAAACTCTTGCGTTGGACATACGGCAATAACGATTAGGGTTAAACTCAAATCACACACGAGGGTTCACGCTAACGTGAAACTTCCTCTTCTTCTTATTCTTATTTTAAAAAGGAGAGAGTAACCCCCACCACGTAGTGGTTCATCAATACATGCTGTACTTTCTCAACTCAAGCTTTGAGGGTCGCTCGGAAGATATTTAAGCTGAGAAAGACCTGTGTGACCCGAGTCCGAATTAATAATGTTCTTTCAAGCTATTATTCGCTTCACAATGGCATCCCACAAGGTTCCCCCTTCACAGTAGTTTCATTTATTATAGTTTTTGAAAAACTTAACATTATATTACAACACAAAAATGTTCAATTATCACTAATACGCGGACGACGCAATTATTTATATAAAAATTAAAGACGGCATTACTGTAACTAACACCTCTCAAAAATCTTAGCATATATTAAGCAATGGTGAAACGTTATCGACAGATAAATGCAAGATTTTGTATATTTATCGAAAACGACACTGTGAGTCTCCCACCTTACCAGTAAACTATATATGAATAGACAATGTAAATCATTTAAAAATCCGGGACATAATATTCGATAATATATTTCATTTCACACCACACTGTATATATTTAAGAAAAAACTTAGAAAATTAACATTACAAAATTTCTTAGTTCTAAGTTCCAGCATATACATGCAAATGCTCTTATAAATATTATCCGAGCACTAATTCTGTCCAACCTTGACTATGGACTACCAATCTACGGGCTAAACTGAAACACCAACTTAAATAAAGTACAAGTGCCTGTAGTGGCGCTTGTAGCCACTGAAGCATTCTTTAAATTTAACGATCAGACGTAAAGGACAGCGCCATCTGTTGGTAAAGCGACGGACACAGAGTCAACCCGGCGTGTGGGTTGGAAGGAGAGGAGAGCCAAGGAAGAGACAGTAGGTGCTGCTTTCCAAAGGGGAAAGTAGTATAAAAGCAAAACTTTTGGATCAAGGACAAAAAAAAAAAGATCAAAGCTAAGGAAAGTTGAAAGTGATTAGCTCAGTGAGTGAAATATTTCGTTCCTGTGTGCAGTTAAAAAGAAAAAAAAAAAGCGGGAAAAATTCAGTTATTTAAAATCAGTTTTACTCCGTTTTGCGTTCCGCTATTTCTGGTGTTATAATTTCTTTTTTAGTGTCGTGTTGCCAAATTATCGAGGGAAAGTTGAAGCATTTATTCTCGTGTTCTTGATTTTTCCTCTGCCCTTCTGGTCATACAGTGGTATAAATTGTCGATATTGTTGTTTTGTGCGTTAGGTTTGGCAGCTAATCTTGGAGTTTTTTAACGGATTTTAAA
This sequence comes from Cacoxenus indagator, assembly GCA_035041755.1. Lineage (NCBI taxonomy): Eukaryota > Metazoa > Arthropoda > Insecta > Diptera > Drosophilidae > Cacoxenus > Cacoxenus indagator. The sequence goes on from JAWNKX010000302.1 coordinate 60,652, forward strand.
TTTGGTCCAATATTGGGACATCAATCTCCGGTTGATTCTCGTTTCGGGGTTTACTACCAGGTTTGGAAGAGTGACCTTCTCACGCTCCTTGACTGCTCGTGAGAGACGACAAAAGGCGTACATGGTCGCATGGACCGTGACCGTGTCAGTCAGCGTCGTAGTCTGGTGGACCGGGAAGCAAAGGGATAATATGCCCTACAGTAGCTACAGAAGAAGCGGGAGAGTTTAGAGGTGGTGGACTGACTGCGTGTTCGGGCAGTGATCTTGGTCTTTTGCAATACGTCCTTCCATTTTATTTAATTTTATTCTATAATTCAGTTAATTTTTATATTGTAGTAATTAATTTTGTTGATGGCATGAAGCTGTATTAGAAAAGCGGTGTTTCACATTCGGATAAATTTTCCATGCAAAAAAATTTTAATGTACGGTTGGTTATAAAAACAGTAAGTCGTTATTGCGGTTCTCATGGATATAATAAATACCTGCTAACGGCATTTCAAATTTCAGCAAAGTTCACCGGAGAAACCTCATGGAGCGCTTTCATCAGGGAATCAACGGGAAAAACCGTAAGTAACTGTTGCTTTTTTTCAGTTATAATAAGTTGCATATGTGCTTATATTTTCTTGTTGTACATAATTGAGTTTGATCTGCATCCGCATGCCGCAATCTTTATTTTGCCGCGATTATATTTTGATTTCTTTTTGATTTTTGTTTGCCCAATTTGTTTTTGCTTAGCATGGATCATTTTATATGAATTTACCTTAATTTTGCAGCATATATTTTTTTGGTTGTACGTCATTTCAAACATTTATATATTAGTTTTCTTTCGATTTACATACAGTAAACCGTGTCAACAGACCACCCTCACAAGTTGACCACTCGCCTAAGTTGACCACTTTTCGATGGAACCAAATTTTTTTAATACAAAAATTGCGTGCGCCCTCGAAGCCAAGATTACACCCTGTCCACAGTTTCAGTTATATGCTACATGCCATACCACACAGCTCTACGAAGATCCCTAAACGCCTTCCCAAACTCATCCATTTTGTGTGTGCTAAAGGAAGCAGGCCTTTAAATAATAAAAGACAGGGTTTACGAAGCCACAGTCTAATCCTTCGCTTTATAAAAATTTCATGAAAGCAATAAAGGAAAATAAGAAATATCAGTAATTCGAAAGTGTATGCTATATTATGTAAGCACTTCAATATTTCACCTGCAAATTAATCCAAAAAAAACTCCTCTCTCCAGCTTAATTTGAAGCTGCAGCAACACAAAAAAGGCCATACATGAATTTTACCAACAACCTTTTCTTTGAATAACATGCTAAACTTACTGAGCGAAAATGGTTTTGCACCAAATGTAGCACCAATACTGCCTTTTCAGTCGTGGACGAAGAAGATTCAAACATATAGGGAGGCCTACTTCCCGAACACTGCTCTATTTTCACCACCGAAGCGCTTGCCGTTTTAAAATAATGCACGTTTGCGCACGCAAATAGAGGGCGGTACGTTGTCTGCACCGACAGTCTGTCAACCATTAGAGAAAAAAATTTCTCCCTTACACCCATTCCTATTAACCACATTTTTGCCACTGGAGAGATTACGATAAGAAGTAGGAATTTGGTCCCACAAGCATTGATAGGTTAAGTCGACCGTTTTATTTATCGCATGTCATGCTCATTGCCTGCGTTGATGCTCCAATCCCACAGCAATGAAACCCAAGGCTCTTTCGGGTAAGAGCCAAGCATTTGACATACTCTACGTTTTCCAGTGTCCTCATAACCCAACCCATAACTAATTTCTACCTCCGGCATGCCATCTTTCTATTGCATTTACTTTTCTTTGAACTTGGTATCAAACATAATTCACCCACTTTAATACGTACTTTTTATATTTTTTCTCTGTCTTCACAAAAACATCAACAACAACAACAATAAGAGACTCAATAATGTTTCCAATAGTGGTCGGATCATTGTTCTTGAACTACCAACAAAAATTGTTTGAACATCAAATATTAATATATGAAGTTGCCAATGACATCGATGGCCACTTAGGCGTTTAACACCAAACCACAACTGAACGTAGTGACTGTAATTCTTTTAAACTCACCCATTTAGTACTAACATTTGCTGATTCACCACTTCCGGTTGGTTCTCTACCACCATCGCTCTCGCTCGATTTTATATTTTGTAATTGAGACATTTTTTTGCGTAGTGCAGAAATCTGGAAGGTAGAAAGGGAAAATCTTTGAATAGAGTTAATGCAGTGTTAGAGCAACAGGAAGTCCAGGTGGCACTCAAATGAATGTCGAAGATGTAAGAATCAACTCAATGGCAATTTTCGTTGTTGCCTGTGTTGGCATAAGATCGCATAGTCCACAAGCTGAGTAAAGATATAGTACGAGAGTGTGAATAGATTCTGTGTACTTGTGACTATGTCAGGAAGTCAACAAGGGAGAGAAGAAAAGATTGTTATAGTTGATTAAATGTTTTTCGCAGTTACAACATCCAAAATTACGCTGGTAATATTGTAAACGGCAATAGCAGACTAAATGGAAACCAAGCGCTGCCCAAAACACTTCCACAACACACGCCACAAAATAAAGTCGCACAAATCTGTCGGGTGAATGTTAAGGATGGTTAAGTGTGAACCATGTATTCATTTTGGTAGAGTCTTATAATCAATGGACTAGTAACTTAAATTTTTCCATAATTTACAACTTAAATGAACAGTCTTTTCGATATTAGTTATTGTCAGTGTGTCTCACCTCTTGGTCCTTGTGCTGGCATTGATTGTCTAATTCCACTTTCTGGAATTCCGTTTCCGGGAACAGCTGTATTCTATTTATCATTTCAGCTTCCGTTTCCTGATAATTTATGTCTGCGATTTCGCCAGAAGTGTCGGCGAGTACCTGCTGGGCCAAATTACTAAGTTGACTTTTGAGTGTATTTAAACTGTTGTTAAGCCAAGACATATTTTGTCTTTTTTGCTTAATGACAAGCAGTGCGCTTTTGCAAATAGTGCACTTTCGTATGTTCGTATTTACTTGAACAATAATAAATAAACTAAATAAACTAATTAAAATAGTTGCGTTTCGAGTTGACAACTTGGCAGAAAATTTATTTCAGCTGATTTTGTTATTGTTTCTTCTTCTTTAGGCAAAAATTACTTACCCCAGGGTGAGTGGCAAATTATTATTAGAGATGGGAAGTGTTTTTTTTCGCGCCATCTTTAACCATTAAGTTCTTAAGGCCCAAACAGATAGGTATTACTTGTTACCCTGGTTGTTACTCGTCGAAATATCAAATACAGCTGTTCGTATGTGAACGAACAGAATGTGAAGTTGTGGCTCTGCTTATTACGCTAGTGTTACCGTGAATTTGCATTTGTATTTGAATTTGCTCGGTAACATCGTCTCTCTCACTCACTCTCTTTGTATTTCTCTTAAATGGCAAGCACAGCGTTGTTCAAAAAAATACTTTAAAATTTTTTGTAATTTTTTGACATTTTCAATGGTAAATATTACTGAACACGCATTCTGTTCACTTTTTTCCGTCCAAATCAGAGTAGCACAACCAGAGTAACAAGTAAAACCATTCTGTTTGGGCCTTTAATTTCTATACTCACTAATCTCTCTAAAGCGAGCCCGCCACGGTCCTACATTATAGTATCAAGCAGTTGTGTACGCGTGTGCTTCAAGCAACATAACAGCAGCTGCAGCTGCAATCACGGACGAACATTTAATTGCCATTGTAACTGTGTTTAAAAAATAAATTGAAAAAAAAAACACTGAAAAATAAAGGAATGTGCATAAAAAGTGGAAAAAAATTCAATCATCAAAATTTATTTATTTATTGAAAATATATTAAAATTCATTTATTGAAAATTTATTAAAATTTATTTATTGAAAATTTATTTAAATTTATTTTAAAATTGTTAAATGTACACTTATAATACTCAAACTTATGTTAAATGTCACACTTAAATACTTTTTTTTATAATAAGATTATAACATTTATCGCAGTAAACTGCAAAAAACATTTGTCGGATTAAAAAAATAATGACGTGAAAAGAAATAGACTTAGACTTAATTAAAAATTATGCTAATTGCGCCATAAAGGCAATAACATAGAAGGCTGATTCCTTCTTAGGGGGAAAAATAAATAATAATAAATTAAATTAAATGTGTTGAATTGAACTAATATAATGACGATTTATGCCAAATTTTCCACCCCTACTCCACTTTTCACCGAATCACTCGGTCACTACAATTCGCGTCTATAGCTTGTTCACAGCACATTCATTTTTTTATTAGCCGACGGCATCTCACAATTTTTCACCCACACGCTCAAGTCTCTACTTTGCAAACATTTCAGAAAAGTGAACAGCTTTCTATATTTATCTCTTTAATATGTACCTTACTTATGTAGGCGTAAATGAGATAGCAATGCAAAAAGCAGCAGGGACAATGGTCAACAACAAAACGAAGTTGAATGTTTGGGATGAGAAATATATAATTGATTCAGATTGCTTCAAGCATCGTACGTGACACGCACACATTTATATTTCACTAACCCTATGATATGCTTGAACTGCAATGAAGGACCGTGGCGGGTTCGCTTAAAGACATAAGGCCCGATAGAATGGTGTTACTTGTTACTCTGGTTGTTACCCGTCGAAAAATCAAATACAGCTGGTTGTATGTGAACGAACAGAATGTGAAGTTGTGACTCTGCTTGTTACTCAGGTGTTACCGTGAGAGATCAAATTATTTGAATTTGCTCAGTATTGTTTCTCTCACTCTTTCTCTCTCTTTGGTTCTTCCTTACTTTGATGTAATTCAGTTAATACATTTACATTTACCCTTTTTATTAATCTATTTATTTCCCTTCAGTTACTTAGCATATGTGACGAGCAGGCCGGACCAATCACTGACTTTTAAAATGTCAGAGGAAACTGTAAGGAGGATAGTGTTTGAGACGAACACGGTAATTTGTGACACGGCAATTAATTTCTTATTGTAACCAAAACTGAGTGGAAAATAATTTCAATTGATTTTGGGCACATGTCAGATTTGCCCAACTGCGTCTGTGCCACTGCCATGGTTCAGCACGTGCTTTTCTGTTGCAATATAATGCTGCTTTTATCAATAATGGATTAATGTTTTTTTAATTTCTTCAATTCACGGAAAAATTATCAAAAACAACTTACGAATTCGAAGAGAAAAAACAATGCAATAATATAATATAATAATGATGCAGATTGCAAATAAAGTTTAAAAAAATAACGGTTTTATTTCCTATTCACACTGGGTTATGATTCGAATCAATGTTGATTCGAAGCTGATTCGTATCGCATTCTACAACAACTACAAGGAAATGTGATGAAATTCAAGGGCTGTTGTTGTAAATCAAAATTTGATTCGCCTCTGATTCTAAGCAGGGATGGCAATTTCTGACAGTGTTGCAAAGTTTTTGGTTGAAAATTTTCAAGTCTTCTTTTTTTGCGCCAAAACAATAAACAGCTGATCATGGCACAAAGCAAAGGTATACAAATAAATAAAAATAAGACGTGACGTGATGGTAGAGACCGATTCTCAGCCAACCAGTGGAACACGCGACAACAAGCCTAGGCCTGTTAAAGGGTTAAGGGTCCGGGGAACCCCAATGAGGGAGTATTCCTATCAGTGGAGCGGGCACTGCGACCAAAGAAAATATTTTGTACCCTATACCCCGGTTAAGACAATAGAGCTTCTGCCTTTTTAATAAAAGCTGGAAGATACTTTGTCGAAGAGTTCCTGATCAGAACAGGTGACACAGAGTCTTGTTCCAGGAAGTTTGGCGAAGTCTGGCCTGCGCCGGACACTCGCAAAAGAGGTGACGACTTGTTTCTGCGTCTTCTAAACAGAGCCTACACTCAGGAGAGGATGACAAGCCTAGTTTGTGCCGATTGTAATTTTGGCGGTGGTGCCGGTTAAATAGCCCACAAGCAATCTTAGGTCCGATCAACCAAGATCTAAATTTGGAGGGGTGTTTCCGAGGCAGATGAGCAGTTTGGCTTAGCAGAGGTCCACACTGTGTTCCCAGAGGTCTAGGCTGACAACTCTGAACCGTTCCACGATAAATGATTTGGTCGTTGCCCAGCTAGTACTGATATAAGATTCAGGGCCGATGAATCTGGAGGAGGACCTAGTTCTCGTCAGTTCATCAGCAGCTTCATTACCCTCGACGCCTTGTTAAGACAAAGACAACCCTGGTGAGTAGTCGTCGTGCAGACCGTTCGTGTTTCTGTGCGTAGAGGGGAGAAGACAAAACGCAACCCTGGGGTCGTCAAGCGGAGAGAGTGATAAATTATTCTTGGGGCTTTAATAATGTTTGTCGACGAAAACACTCGACCATACAACAAATCAATCGTGTGACTCATAAAATTTTAAACGATCTTGACGACAAAAAGTTCTGCATAGGAGTTTTTCTAGATGTAGAAAAGGCATTCGACAAAGTTTGGCACAACGTACTACAGATATTAGTATACTATATCACAGAAAGACATCTTTTCGTTAAGTACTCAGGCGTACCACAAGGAAGTGTACTAGGACCGTTATTATACACCGTCTTTACAGCGGACATATCATCATCAAATGACGACGCCTCAATGATAGCCACATTTGCTGATGACACTATAATACTTAGTGCACATAGACAAGTAAACACAACAACATCCAAACTGCAACAGCATCTGGATACTATCCTAAGGTGGTTTGAAAAGTGGAAAATAAAAGTAAATAAAACCAAAACAGTACATGTTATATATACAACTAAAACTAAATTCACACCACCTCGTCTAACGATTGACGGAGCTAACGTAAAAATTTAAAATGTAGTGAAATACCTAGGATTATATATTGACAACAAACTCAACTGGAAATACCATATACTTAAAAAACGGGATCAAATCAAGCTGAGGATTAGTCAATCATATTGGCTGCTCAAATCAAAATTAACATTAAAAAACAAAATACTGATTTTCCCCTACATCTTTACAAAAATGAAAAACTTTTGTGATCTGCTCACATAAGTTAGCTATAACCCCGAAATGACGTTTAAACAATGTACTAATAGTCTTAATAAAAAGTAATGACATATGTACACGACATATGGGGGGGAGGAAAGTAATGTTTGTGGTGACTTTTAATTATACTTTAATATAATCAAATAAACTAAATAGAATTAAAGACCATACTTTGGCAAATCAGAAGTGAGATACGACATCACGCACAACGATAAAGTGCGTGAAATAATTTTTTTTGTAAAATCAGAAGAAACGTAGTGAGAAAAAATAAAAAGGCACAGACACGTATAGGCAATCCAAACGGTTCTTTCAAAATAAGAAAATCGGTAAACAAATAGGAAAAAAAATAATATAAATGAAATGTTAACAAAATAGAGTCATTTGCGCGTTATCGATCTCAACGTATGCACTCAGCACACGGCATACCAATGACTGGCAACAAAACTGCCAAATCGCAGAACTGATTAACGTATTGGGTTCTGACGAGGTTGAAGTGGATGACCACGATTTTGGTAGGGGTGAAGCAAATAACATGTAGAAGAAAATGGATGATTTAAAGGAAATGGTGGCGAACTTAACTCAGACAATGCAAGATGTAATGGTACAGCATCAAGTTCAAGGAGTCGCGGATCGACTAGGGCGTACGTCAAGGGTACAGGCAGCGGCAACGAGTGAGTCATCACAACCAACAGCATCAGTGCAGGCAACGCCAGTACAAAATGGTAGTGCACAAAACGTTGTTAGCATTCGGGATGTTATACGCATACTACCCGAGTTTGACCCGATAAAAGGAGGTATATCGGCAGAGCAATTCGTTAGCAAAGTGGAACAACTACAAATTGCGAATTCATTGAGTGACGAAACCAGTTTGTTTTCTGCTCAACACAAAATGAAAGGTGTTGCAATAGCCTGGCTAGACGCTCAATCAGTGTTCAAAATTTGGCAACAGTTTATCAGCGCGTTAGAACGAGATTTCCCGTCTGAAGTATGTTCAGATGATGCACATAGATAAATTATGCGACATGAAACACCCAGTGAATATTTCTATGAGATGCTAGCAATTGGACGACGCGCGATGAACGCTCAATAAATTCCTATATTATAAACGGACTCAACCAACATGAGACAATAACGGCATTGTTGGCAAGAAACATGCTGACGTGTTCTAAGCTATTTATGGCTCTAGAGAATATACAATCTGGACAAGGCATAAAGCAACGATTCAGTGCGGCAAAACAGGATAATGGTATTAAACATGAAGATGGATTCAACAGTTCGGGAAACGGTCCCAAATGTTACAATTGCAACCGATTTGGACACATTGCAGCCAAGCGCCCAGGACGTCAACGAAAACTACGATGTTAAAAATGTTCGAGACCACGACCCCAAAAGACTGTAAATTTAAAAGCCCAGCAGTTTCATAGGTTGATGCTGTGGATCAAGTAGAATATCCGCCAATCATGGAAAAGATTAAGATTAACGGACAACAGTATCAAGCATTCGTGGATACAGGCAGTGAAAGAACGCTAATCCAAAAGTCTGCCGTACCCGATGGACCTATTCTTTAAAAGTTATACAAACTGTTTAGAGGTTTAGGAGGTTTTACCGTTGATACGCAATATATTGAAGCAGTAGTTGAACGCAACAGACAAATAGGGAAGTCAACATTACACGTGGTTCCTTATGATATATTGGGAGGCGAGACGGCTGAGAAGATTGCACCCTCTCGATCTCCCTATTAGATCCATATAATATTATTATTAAATCATTTCCCTACTTATTATTTAAGTTGTTTTGTTAATTTTTGTATATACAATTTAATTTAAGTTGTTCTAATAATAACAAAAAAATTAAATATAAAGGAAAAAAGAAGGAAATATGATATATTGCCATACGAATTGCTGTTAGGTAGAGATATAATCTGCCAAAATAAGAATCGTAACCTTATCGACTATGGAATAAAATTAGTAGCGTCAATAAAAGATGTAACCTTTGGTATCGGTGCTGATATAAATAGGGCCCTGCGTAATCAGGTGAGTAACGTTCTGAAGTCCTTTGAACAATGTTTTGCCGAAGATCGTTCACGTATTGGCAGATGCAACACAACAACTATGGAAATCGAAGTATCCACAAGCAAACCAATTCTGGGAAAACGATATCAAGTTCCCTTTGCACTAAAAGACAAATGGAACGAAATGATAGACGATCTATTGAAGCACGATATCATTCAGGGCAGTAGTTCACCACATTCAACATCAGTGCTGCTCTTCCCAAAAGCAAACGGTGAAAAACGTCTGTGCGTAGACTATATAATAAACGATAAAGAAGCAATATCCAATGCCAATTGTGGAGGAGCAGTTGGCTAAGCTGGCAGAGAACAAGTTCTTCCCTACCCTAGGCATGACATTTGGTTATTACCAAATTCCAATGAGTAATGGAAGCAAACGACTTACGGAATTTATGACACCTGAGGGATTGCTCGAGTACAACGTAATGCCTTTTGGCTTGGTAAACGCACCAATGGTCTTTCAGGAAGCCATCACAGGTATTATCAGAACTGCAACATCGACAAAAAATGTTAAGTTAGGTGGACTAAGTTATCTTATCATAAACAAAGGTTGACGAGGGACTGACTATATTGAAAGAATTTCTGTAAGCGGTTCTTGCAAAGAAGAGTGATATTCTTGGGGCACATAATTTCTGGAAAAGGCATTCATCCGGGTGCCGAGGAAACTTAATGCATACTCGAATACACCCAACCCCGCAATTAAACCGAGAATCGACGGTTCTTAGGAATTACAGTTTTTTTCCGTAAGTTCGTCCCGAATTACAGTTCAAGGGCACAGCCACTTAGTAACCTCCTGAAGAAAAATCAAGACTTCGAATGGGGCAATGAACAAGACAACGCTTTTAAAAACCTTAAGGCTCCTTCCACATGTCCAGTATTAACGTTATATTACCCATCTAAATTTCATAAAGTGCATACGGACGCTAGCTCAAGGAACGCTAGCTATCAGGTGTATTAATGCAACAAGAAGAAGAAGGGGTAAAGCTAGTGTTTTGGCTGACTTCATAAACGCAACACTGCAAAGCAACACTGTTTGTCAAATAATCATAGACATTTTCAGGTGTTTATGAACGCAATGTTGCTTTGTCGTGTGTTTCGATTGAATTGAATTTTTTCTGTCTGTATATCCAAGAGTTTCTTCATCATTTTTGCATCTGCCTCAGATTCTTTGCTCAAAAAATCAAGAACTTCGGATTGTTTCCGTTTTATTGAAAATCTTGTAGTCCATCGTCGACTGGCTACCTGTGGGTATCAACGGATCATCGCTTGTTAAACCTGCTACTAACTTTTGAAGTGAACTTTCTACCAATTCTTCTGGCACCGGAACGCTAATGCGGTTGATAAAAACCTCGTCTAAAAATTCCCAGATCGTTGAACCCTCATCCTATGTGTTGTTACGCTTCTTGATCCTTTTATATGTGCCCACTATATTTATGAAACACCTAATCATTTCTTCTTTCGCAAAGGGAAATATGCCTTCAACCTCCTTAATCTTTCGCATTATTGTTTCCGAAATTGTATTATTTTTTCTTTTTTTCGCGCTAAATTCTCCTTCATGGCGAAAACGTACTTTTACAAGAAGCTTCTTCCTTTCGTGAGTCCACTTTTTCTCACTATTGCAATATCAAATTAAGTTAATCAAATTAATTTAAATTATAAAATTTAAATATTAAATTAAATAATTTAAAAACTTAATTACTTGTAAAAATTTTTTTCTTACATTTACATTGTTTCAAGCGCCAAAAATGGGATGCATCACAAATGGTAATGATGCGCAAATTTGAGAAATGTTGCGCATCGCAAAGTATTGTCAGGCGTTAATGAACACTCGGCATTGCCTTATTTTTAGCAATGCTGTTTATGAACAGTATACATTGCAGTGTTGCGTGTATGAAGTCAGCCTTTATTTCAGTCGCTTATGTAGCGATGCTGAAAGCCAATACTCAAGCCATGAACTCCCAGTATTACCGATTACGGGATCGCTGACCAGATTCCGAATATATCTGCTGGGTTCTGAATTTTTAGTGGTAACCGACTGTAATGCTGTCATCACTCTTAAGACAAATTCAACTTTGGTACCGAAAATTGCAAGATGGTGGCTTAAACTTCAGGAATTCGATTTTAAGTGCAAACACCGCGCAGGGAATCAGATGATTCATGTGGACGACATGGGTAGACAACTTGTACTTCAACAGAACGACGCACAGCTGACCGTAGCTGACAAAGTGTTCAAAATAATACCGATAAACAAAGATTGGGTCTATACCATGCAAAAGCAAGCCAGAAACTGAAAGAAATTATAGATATACTGTAAGAGTCTTTGCCGTTCATTTAGTTGTTTAACCTTTCACTCATTGACTCAGACTGCCTCATTTACCAAAAGTTCTTATGATCTATTATTAAAAGAGTTATGCTTATATCTATTGCTGAGATAGTTATAGAGTTGTATTCTCTTACAGAGAGTCTCACAGGGATTTATTCTATTTAAGTTAATGATCTGACGTAATCCAACTTATACTAGCTACCATATACTACCTAATTGCCACAGTTTGGCCATCCTGACTTGTAATCGTCCCAATTTCATTTTCACATGGCGAATTTGTTTTAGTATTTACTACTTCCCATATGCCTTCGTAAGGTATACGTTACAATTGGTGTCCTTCAATATTTTTTACTAGGTAGCGATCATTGGGTAATACTTTTTCTATTCTATATGATCTTAATAAATTTGTAATTTGACAGGGCCGAAATGATCTATATGTACAACTTGAAATGGAACGTTGCCTTTAGGGATGCTATGTAATATTTTTGTTTTCCAAATTTCGTTGAGAATGCAATGCACTTCAAGCAGTTTGCAATATGTGATCTTATTTAGTCTTTCATTTTAGAAAACCAATACGATTTTGTTATTGCGATAAATACTTTGTCACAATACTTTGTCTATGTCCCATGGTATGGTGATAAATTTGTAATACGTTTGATTCCATAATTATTTAGGCACATAAACCAAAATATTGTGTCCGAATTTTCTGTATACTAATCCATTTCGCATTTCATAAAAACTGCTTTCTTTCTCCTCTAGTTTGTTACGAATCTCGCAAATTGTCTCGTCTTTGCTTTGACATTTAGATAGATTTTCTTCGAAAGTGTTTTCTTCCAAAACTAATATATTTGACATTCTACTTAGTAGCATATACATGTACACGCTGCATTTATGTGCCGCTCTTATGTTCTAATACATGGTCGTAATTTTCTAACTCAAGTGCCCATCTAGCGATCCTTGGATTTACCTCCTTTTTGTTTAAATTTATTGTTAATGAGTTGCAGTCTGTTACTATCTTAAACTTTCGTCCTTGTAAATATATTCTAAATCGTCGGAGTACATATATTATGGCCAGAGTTTCCAATTCAAAACTATGATATTTAGCTTCGTACTCAGTCGTGCGTTTTTAATAATAAAATATGGGATGTAACATTCCATCATTTTTTCTCTGTAGTAGGATGGCTCCATATCCCTTTGAACTGGCATCGCAATGCAGTTCAGTCTCGTCTTGAGGGCTGAACAACCCTAAAATTGGTGCTCAGCATAACTTTTGTTTAAGTTCTTCGAAACATTTTATTTCTTCTTCTTAGATCTTAAACTTTGAATTTTTGCGAATTAGAGCATAAAGCGGTGAAGCAACAATTGACAAATTTTTAATGAACTTTCTAAAATATGAACAAATTCCCACAAAACTATGAACTTGTTTTGCATTTTTGGGTATAGGAAAGTTTTCTATTGCTTCGATGTTTTTGTTGTCTGGTTAAATTCCTTTCTCCGAAACTATATATTCCATATATTGTATTTTGGGTTCCATAAACTTGCATTTTTCGATTCGAAGGTCTAACTTGTTTTTAACTAACCTTTGGAATACCTCTATTAAAATATTCAAATGCTCCTCAACTGACCTTGTGGGTTTCCTTTTTCCTTTTTCATAATATGACAACCTACAGCGAGGGCAATGGAACGGTTTTTCAGAATTCAACGTTAATTTCAATACACATTTTGTGTCGGGTTCCTCGGGACGATCACAGTGCATATAAAATTCATTAAATAACTGTAATAATCTTTCTTTTTCAAAAAAATTAATTTTTTCGTTACATATATGTGGAATATAAGCGTTTTGCTCAGATTCTAGTGCCATTATGCTTAAAATTTCCTTTTCAAGTTTATCTTCCTCAATTTTATTTCGTTGCTGTCCTATCGTTTTTATATACATTTGTTTTTATACTACCGTCATCCACCGTCATATTGCTGCTATTTTTTGCATTTATATTTTCACTTTGGATAATTTTTGCTGGTCTATATTCTTTTATTATATTTTCCCTTTCATTTGTTTTATTCTTATCATCTTCACTGTTATTTTTATTTGTCCATACACTATGGTTTTTACCTTCATCTCTACTGACATTTTTATTTCTATTATTTTGGTTTACAAATAAATTATTATTCCTTAAACCGATAATTTCATTAATAATACCCTTTGTACAAATATTTTTGGGTCTTAAATTTTTTGCATTACTATTACGATTTGTCATATTTGTTTTATTTGTTCTTATCAATTTGAGTTTAGCTTTCTCTATGAAATCAGTTCCTAAAATAAAAGCATAATTCATTGTATCATTTGGTACTACAAACGTTTCCATTTTGAATTCTTCATTATTGTATTACTTTTGCTTTTACAACAAGTTGGGCTTTATTAATTCCATAAATTTTTTTTTGCACATAATGTGTACCTATGAGTACGTCTGGCGAATAAAGCTAATTGGACTCCCTGTATCTATCAGTGTTTCTAAGGCTATTGAATATTCGTTTTTTGTATTTATAAAAGTGAAGCTTATATATTTTACGTACATTTTAGGTAATTGTTCCTTTTCATGAGTCAGTGGAATTTTTCTCTTCGGGCATTCGACAGCTTGGTGTCCCATTTCTGCGCAAACGTAACAGGCACCGGGCTCTCGTTTTGGTTTTCGACATTCAGTAGTTATGTGCCCTAATGAGTTTCAATTGAAGCATCTGATGCGAGTAAGTTATCCTGTCGCTGACTGCCTAGCCTCCGATGGTGCAACGTCGCGATTGTTTCCTGTGCTACTTTTTATAACTCTAATTTATTAATTTAATTTAATTATTTTTTGGAATTCTCTCACAAGCTATCGTTTATCAGTGAAACACTTTATTTTCGCTTGTGACTGTAGCGCATAATCTAGAATACCCTCAATTATGTGTTCTAGGAGTTCGTGTTCATTAAGAGATAATTTATTGACCAATATTGTTTTATCGTAACAGTATTCCTGGAAAGATTCGGTCACCAACTACTTTCTGGCCTCAAATTGGCGTTTCAATGTTAACTGGCCAATATGGTCCTCGAAAAATACCGTCATTTCTTCGAGAAGTAGTTCAAACGACGTTGACATGAGATCAAAGAGTCTTAGGCAACGATCGCTACATCGTGGAGGACTTACCCGACTACAGTGTTACCCAAAGGCGCTACAACAACGTTTTATCTAGTAATCATATGAAACCATTGTGTGACTCACTTCCTGATCTAGATATTTCAAATGATACAATCAACTATTCAAATGACTCTGACGAAAAAAAGACCATGACGAATGTCAGGAAAGGCGGAGTTGTCAAAGACAAAGGCAACCCTGGTGAGAAATCGTCGTGCAGACCGTTCGTGTTTCTGTGAGTAAAGGGGTCGAAGACAAAAGCCAATCATGGGGTCACCGACCGGAGAGAGTGATAAATTATTCTTGGGGCTTTAATAATGTTTGTGGTGAATTTTAATTAAACTTTAATATAATCAAATAAACTAAATAGAATTAAAGGCCGTACTTTGACACCAGCACAAAGTGACTCGTGCCGGGGAGGGAATCAAAGCAGTCCTTTACACTCTTGTACTAAAATTTCCAGGACGTAACAGCCTTGATCGCTGCTTGGCTATCGGAAAAGATAGATACTTTTTGTCCTCTTGGTCCCTTGGAGGTTGGGCGCATAAATATGTATGGCGTAGATGTCCGTTTGAAATACTGTTGGCCATTTGCCCGTTGCGATTGAGATTCTTGTGTTTGGTCCGAAAATCCTGGCTCCGATACCGGTTTCTGTTCTAAAACCACCAGTGAACCAAGTGTTGTCAGTCAAACTCTGCAGATTGAGATCCCAGGTATTAGGCTAAGTATTTTCGAATGACCAGTGCCTTTGAAAAACATGTCAAATTTTATTTCAACGTTCAGAGCACTAGTTGCTGCTGACTTTCTAACAAAAATGTGTAAAAGAGTGAGTCAAATGATCGACTCCATTGCAGACGTCGGGCCGGTACGCATGGCCCCGGTTATGGCGAGGCACGCAAGCCGCTGGACCTTGTCGCACTGCCGTATGACTGTTACCTGAAGCATCTTAGGCCACCACACGAGAACCGCATAGGTGACAACAGGTCTAACCACCATGGTGTATAACCAGTAGATCATTTTACCATATAACCATCTGCAATCCCACATGGATTTGGTGGCTTTGTTGAGTACTGCCTTATGATGGGCATTCCAATTCATACGTTTATCCAGAATTACCCCAAGTTACTTGACAAGATTGGAAAACTCAATTACAGTGCCGTTCAACCGAACTGGACCAATGTGCAGTTTATAACTCCTTTAGAAGGGTACCAATACTACCTTTTGTGGATTAATGCTGAGACCCTCCCTGTTACACCAGTTGTTGACGACTTGGAGAGCGGAACACATTATGTTCGAGGTAGATCTTTCGAAACTCCCCACCACAATAATGGCCAGGTCATCTGCGGATTCTATGACCTCATAGCCAAGTGAGCTCATCTTTGCTAAAAGATCGTCAATGACGAGGGACCAGAATAGCGGGGATAGAATTCCGCCTTGTGGACAACCCTTAATTGCTCTTAGGCAAACGATGGTATTGCCCAACGTGGACGATATGTCGCGCTGTTTTAGCACGGCATCTACCCACGCTATTGTATGGTTATTTATATTCCTATAGCCTAATGCCTTAGTTATCATAGCCGGTATTGTCAGAGGTCCCTTCCACGTCTAGGAATGCACACAATGCAACTTTTGTCGACTAGAATGAGGTTTCGATATTACCGCAGCATCAGTTGATTTGCCCTTCATGTAGGCATATTGATTCCTGTGAAGAGGAATCGTTTTTTCAAGCCTTTGCCTGATATGGAGCTCGACTAATCGCTCCATAGTTTTTAAGATAACGGAAGCTAGACTTATTGGTCTGTTTGATATGGATAGTTCCATAGGCCGATAAAAAGCACTGTCACTGTCCTACATGACTGTGGTATGAATCTCAAGGTGAAACTATCCCTAAAGAAACCAAGTAGTGGTCGGATGATTGTGTCGAGGCAATTTTGCAGCAGGGCTGGGAAAATGCCATCGCTACGCCCTGCCTTAAAGGGCTGGAATGAGGAGAGAGCACAGCGTAGTTTGTCCTCGTCAAAAATGACTCCAGAAAGGCTGCTAGCCCGACGTTCGGAGATCTATTGGTCAGGGGAGCGTGGTCGCAGCGAAATCGAGGTGGTGATCGAACCGGGAAAGTGATCCTGTAGTAGATATTCTAGGGTCTCCTGCCGACTTTTCGTAAAAAGACCATCTTATCCTTTTAGCAAACCTATACCATTCGACGGGGCCTTGGCTAACACCTTTTGCAGGCGAGCTGCTTCGCGAAGCGCTTGACCCGTCTAATGTGTGTGTTATAGTCAGAGAGCGCGATGTTATATTTCCCCCACTGACCAAAGCGTTTAGCTCTGTTGAATAGTTTCCTTACTATCTGTCTTTTGGTTAAGAGCACTTCATTCCACCACGGGACCTTTCGTCTGCTATGCGAGGTGCGTTTTGTGTTGCTCTGCTTAAAAGACTCTATGAGCATCTGATTGAGCTGTGAAGCTGCTTCGTCTAGCTCGTATGAATAGCTAAACTGTGAAGAAGAGTGCTGGCTTTAACGCGTACTAATTTCCGATAAAGTTTCCAGTCCGTCTTGCTTGGAGGATAGATTGGAGACTTTAGTTGAGAGCTATCGGGGATGTCGAATCCGATGTGCATGTGATCCGACAGCGAAGCTTCCTCAGAGACTTGCCGGTCCCATATGGACTGGCTTATGGCCTTGCTGGCAAGGGCGATGTCAAGTACCTCCTACCTGGAAGGGGTGATCAAGGTTGGTTTGCACCCCCTGTTTGCTAAATCTAAACTCACAATATAGTTAAGTAGGTACTTACCCCTTGTGTTGATGTAACTGCTGCCCTAGATTGTGTGGTGGACATTAGCGTCACATCTGATAGTAATTTGTCGACTTGTCCGTCGACAGTGTCCGACAAGTGTTTGGACTTCCAGTGTCGAGATGTTCGTGTTGTCCGCAGGGAAGTAAGCTGAGGCAAGGGCAATTTCCTGCACGCCTGTTGCCGTAGAAACCGCCACGATGGCCGCTGTTAGGTCTCTATGGTTAAATTGTGTTAGTGGGGTATAATTGATACTATTATCAAATAGGATAGCCGTGCGAGGCGTTTCCCATGAACTGTGTTAAAGCAACTTACCCGATTGGGTCGCTAGGCCACGAACACGGCCATCTGTAACCCAAAGCTCTTGTACCAGCGCTAGGGTGAATTTGTTTTCGGAGAATAGTCTGCATACGGTGGCCGACGCCCCTATGGTGTGATGCAGATTCGCCTGAAGGACTTTAAATGTCATTGCGGTCCTTCTTCAGGGAGCGCAGCACCAGGTCGCTTCCCTGTGCTGTGCGTGACCCCTTACCACGAGCGCCCTTGGTGACTCCCTGCCTCAGCGAACCCAAGTTGGAAGCTGGCTTCGGCCTAGTGCCCCCACCTTTTAGGATGTTTATACCAATGCAGAGGAGGATGAGTTGCTCCGCGGGAAAGGCCGCGCGGCTGACGGTTTAGTCAGCTTTGCAGCCTGGCTAGCGCAGGCAGCTGGTTTTGGGGCGGAGCCAACACCGCTGGGCGGACCGGCAGACACCAATAAACCAGTTGTTGCCGAGGTGGATGACGAGGTAGCCTCTATATGGACGTATGGTTGAGGGTGGAATCACGAGGGCCACATTTGTCAGCACGATTGTTGTTTGCCCGCGCCGCCCCTTCTGCACAGCCTGGAGATTTCCGCTGTGTGAGAAATAGCCACGTACGTGCATCTGCGGGAATTTCTATTCATCGATAAGCTCGATGTCCAGAGAGCACTTCTCTTTGATGCGACCCAGGTTATTCCTCAGCCATGTCGCTGAGAACTTCGTGGAACATGTTATCTGCAAGCAGCCGGTCCGGGGAACCCATCTTCGAATTCTGGTTTTAGGTTGCTATCAGGTTTCTCGACAACAACGTCGCTGATAGCCTCTTGCAGCAGTGCCATATGCTCAGCAGTAAGCGGTTTCTTCGATTGGAGTTTTGCTAACTCTGCATGAGTCCGCTTGGGTTTTCTGGTATTTTCATACCGTGGCACTGCTCCCCGGAGCGTGTTTTTTAAGACACGCAAAAGCGACGGTTTCTGGTAAGCTGTAATGCCTCTGTCCTGGAATACCAACTATGCTCCGCTTGAAGCGCCGACCCTCTTTGGAAGTTAGTTGTACAGAGTCTGGTCCTTTGTCCAAATGAAGTTGGTGCCGTTGAGCACCTGCTTCTGTGGCGAAAAACTTTTGCGTCGAAAGGCTGGAGGCAGACACTACTGTACGGTGAGGACATGGTTTCCTCCAAAACGGGTCCAAGGCGTGGTTTAGTGCCTCCACAGAAGAACCAGCTGACTCACCATCTCCTAAACGATGTGGGTTATGTGGGTGATTTACTGCCTCTTCGACGTGCCCAATAGCTCCGACTTGAGGAGTGTAGACCAATAATTGCAACAACTCTCCAACTTTTTTCATTAGCTCAAAAAAACACGATTTTAAATGAACTACTAGAAAAGGTTAGCTATTGCTCAAGTAAAGGAGAACAATTTAATATCATTACCCAATTAGGAATCTCATATGTGTACTCAGATAAATAATTCTAAAGCACTCCCTATTATCATGACATGGAATATGCGTGCCGTCCAAAGTAAAATCTTGACCTTTTACACTTGTTTAGTGCTAACCAAGTGCACATGTGCTTTTTATTTGAAACATGACTAACCTCCATGATAAATTCCTGATTCCTGGTTACACTATATACAAGAAAGACCGAAGTTGCCACAGATATGCTACATTCTTGTTAACAACGGTATTCATCACAAACATATAACTGAAATTGACACTCATAGAAAATATCGGTGTATTGGTTGAAATTATCGGAGGAACCTCGCTTAAAATTTTATCAGCGTACTTTCCCGGAGCATCTGAAAAATGCCTAACAATTGAATTTTATTGAACACTAGCATTCATAAAAAAGAAGAATTAAGGTCAGGCCTGCTGAATAAGTGGAAAATACTAACTAGGTGGTGATTTTAAGCAAATTGGTGGGGCAGTATATTATATGGGCTTTATAAGCCAGGCTACTTTAGCAATAGTTTATACCAAAGATCCCACATATATTCCAAGGAGCCGTAAAGCAAAACCTTCTACACTTAATCTCTTTGAGCCATCACTTTTTCTCAGAATTTCCAACGGATCACTACTTTATCAAAAATAAACTTGCTTACTGCTCAAACTAGCAATCACACTCTTCAGTATTGAAAATCGAATTGGAAGCGATTGTGTCAGTCACCAAGTTATTCCTAAAATAAACAATTTCGATCCGTATATCCCAAACCTTCCCGATAAAACTGGAGAACTCATTAAAATAAAGGACTCTGTAAATAACCAATGGATTAGAACCAGACAACTACTCCTCAAAGCTAGACTAAACCATTTGAACCGCCTAATGAAAGAACAACAACTCGAGCACGACAATTTCAACTAGAATAAGAAACTCTCCCTTTTGGATATCAACTCAAAACCTAGCTGGAAAATAACTAAGGTACTTAGAAATGAAAACAATTCATTCCTAGCTTTTATCACAATAATCAGAGATTCACTACAAGGGAAAGAAGACCAACATCCGGAGTGATATTGTCGAAGGAAAGTATCACCTCACCGACTCGCTATCGGATCTTTCCATAGCTTCACTAGAGTGCAACTCTATTAACATTTTAAACAACTCTATGTTCTCAAATGAACAATCTATTACCATTACCGAAGTCTTACAAGTAGTCCGCTGCCTAAAGATCAAAAATTTCCTCGTCTTGACAAAATACCAAACACCTGCCTTAAGCAACTTCCGAGACTCGTGCTAATATTATTAACTCTTGTTTTTAATAAATGCATTTCCATCAGATATTCTTCCCGTGTATTGAAATAGGCTGACATATTGAAGATTCGAAAGTCGGGAAAGCCTCTCGATCCATATTAGGACCCACTCTCTACAATATCTATACTCATGATCTCCTAATATAATATCTATACTAATGATCTCCAAAGACTTAACCACTGTAAAACCTAAATTTTTGCCGACGACACTGCCTTGAACTGCTCCGCAGATAGCTTCAGTGAGATTTACAATATCCCTTAAGAAGCACTTCACATCTTTGCTACATACTTTCAAAAAAGGAAAATCAAATTGAAAGCACAGAAATCAAATGCTATCTACTTCACCCGATAACGGAAGCCTTCCCTTCCTAGCACTATTACCTAGCAACTAAATTATGAACCCATTATGTGGAACGACAGCATCAAATATCTCAGATTAAACTCAGATAAATTACTGACCTTCAGCTTACACGTTACCAAAACTTTGGATAAAACAAACAAGTTAATCAGAACTCTATATCACCTCATAAATAGCAAGTCAAAAAAAACTAACATGAAAGAATAAATTAACAACTTTTAAAACAATTTTCGTTCCACTGATATTTGTGGCTCAGAAGTCTTGGGTGACTGTGCAGTAAGTCTCCGTATTAAACTGCAAAGGACGCAAAACAAGATACTCAAAATGATTCTAAATTTAAATTCATTGTATCATTTGGTACTACAAACATTTCCATTTTGAATTCTTCATTATTGTATTACTTTTGCTTTTACTACAAGTTGGGCTTTATTAATTCCATAAAATTTTTTCTTTACACATAATGTGTACCTATGAGTACGTCTGGCACAACCTGATGGCGAATAAAGCTAATTGGACTCCCTGTATCTAACAGTGTTTCTAAGGATATTGAAAATTAGTTTTTTGTATTTATAAAAGTGAAGCTTATATATTTTACGTACATGTTAGGTAATTGTTCCTTTTCATGAGTCAGTGGAATTTTTCTCTTCGGGCATTCGACAGCTTGGTGTCCCATTCTGCGCAAACGTAACAGGCACCGGGCTCTCGTTTTGGTTTTCGAAATTTAGTAGTTATGTGCCCTAATGAGTTTCAATTGAAGCATCTTTTTTTTTTTTTTTTTTTTTAAATTAAATTATAACATTAAACGCAGTAAACTGCATAAAACATTTGTCGGATTTAAAAAATAATGACGTGAAATTGAAGCATCTGATGCGAGTAAGTTATCCTGTCGCTGACTGCCTAGCCTCCGATGGTGCAACGTCGCGATTGTTTCCTGTGCTACTTTTTATAACTCTAATTTATTAATTTAATTTAATTATTTTATGGAATTATCTCACAAGCTATCGTTTGTCAGTGAAACACTTTATTTTCGCTTGTGACTGTAGCGCATAATCTAGAATACCCTCAATTATGTGTTCTAGGAGTTCGTGTTCATTAAGAGATAATTTATTGGCCAATATTGTTTTATCGTAACAGTATTCCTGGAAAGATTCGGTCACCAACTACTTTCTGGCCTCAAATTGGCGTTTCAATGTTAACTGGCCAATATGGTCCTCGAAAAATACCGTCATTTTTTCGAGAAGTAGTTCAAACGACGTTGACATGAGATCAAAGAGTCTTAGGCAACGATCGCTACATTGTGAAGGACTTACCCGACTACAGTGTTACCCAAAGGCGCTACAACAACGTTTTATCTAGTGATCATATGAAACCATTGTGTGCCTCACTTCCTGATCTAGATATTTCAAATGATACAATCAACTATTCAAATGACTCTGACGAAAAAAAGACCATGACGAATGTCAGGAAAGGCGGAGTTGTCAAAGACAAAGGCAACCCTGGTGAGAAATCGTCGTGCAGACCGTTCGTGTTTCTGTGAGTAAAGGGGTCGAAGACAAATGCCAATCATGGGGTCACCGACCGGAGAGAGTGATAAATTATTCTTGGGGCTTTAATAATGTTTGTGGTGAATTTTAATTAAACATTAATATAATCAAATAAACTAAATAGAATTAAAGGCCGTACTTTGACACCAGCACAAAGTGACTCGTGCCGGGGAGGGAATCAAAGCAGTCCTTTACACTCTTGTACTAAAATTTCCAGGACGTAACAGCCTTGATCGCTGCTTGGCTATCGGAAAAGATAGATACTTTTTGTCCTCTTGGTCCCTTGGAGGTTGGGCGCATAAATATGTATGGCGTAGATGTCCGTTTGAAATACTGTTGGCCATTTGCCCGTTGCGATTGAGATTCTTGTGTTTGGTCCGAAAATCCTGGCTCCGATACCGGTTTCTGTTCTAAAACCACCAGTGAACCAAGTGTTGTCAGTCAAACTCTGCAGATTGAGATCCCAGGGATTAGGCTAAGTATTTTCGAATGACCAGTGCCTTTGAAAAACATGTCAAATTTTATTTCAACGTTCAGAGCACTAGTTGCTGCTGACTTTCTAACAAAAATGTGTAAAAGAGTGAGTCAAATGATCGACTCCATTGCAGACGTCGGCCCGGTACGCATAGCCCCGGTTATGGCGAGGCACGCAAGCCGCTGGACCTTGTCACACTGCCGTATGACTGTTACCTGAAGCATCTTAGGCCACCACACGAGAACCGCATAGGTGACAACAGGTCTAACCACCATGGTGTATAACCAGTAGATCATTTTACCATATAACCATCTGCAATCCCACATGGATTTGGTGGCTTTGTTGAGTACTGCCTTATGATGGGCATTCCAATTCATACGTTTATCCAGAATTACCCCCAGTTACTTGACAAGATTGGAAAACTCAATTACAGTGCCGTTCAACCGAACTGGACCAATGTGCAGTTTATAACTCCTTTAGAAGGGTACCAATACTACCTTTTGTGGATTAATGCTGAGACCCTCCCTGTTACACCAGTTGTTGACGACTTGGAGAGCGGAACACATTATGTTCGAGGTAGATCTTTCGAAACTCCCCACCACAATAATGGCCAGGTCATCTGCGGATTCTATGACCTCATAGCCAAGTGAGCTCATCTTTGCTAAAAGATCGTCAATGACAAGGGACCAGAATAGCGGGGATAGAATTCCGCCTTGTGGACAACCCTTAATTGCTCTTAGGCAAACGATGGTATTGCCCAACGTGGACGATATGTCGCGCTGTTTTAGCACGGCATCTACCCACGCTATTGTATGGTTATTTATATTCCTATAGCCTAATGCCTTAGTTATCATAGCCGGTATTGTCAGAGGTCCCTTCCACGTCTAGGAATGCACACAATGCAACTTTTGTCGACTAGAATGAGGTTTCGATATTACCGACGAGGTAATGAAGGGCAGCATCAGTTGATTTGCCCTTCATGTAGGCATATTGATTCCTGTGAAGAGGAATCGTTTTTTCAAGCCTTTGCCTGATATGGAGCTCGACTAATCGCTCCATAGTTTTTAAGATAACGGAAGCTAGACTTATTGGTCTGTTTGATATGGATAGTTCCATAGGCCGATAAAAAGCACTGTCACTGTCCTACATGACTGTGGTATGAATCTCAAGGTGAAACTATCCCTAAAGAAACCAAGTAGTGGTCGGATGATTGTGTCGAGGCAATTTTGCAGCAGGGCTGGGAAAATGCCATCGCTACCCCCTGCCTTAAAGGGCTGGAATGAGGAGAGAGCACAGAGTAGTTTGTCCTCGTCAAAAATGACTCCAGAAAGGCTGCTAGCCCGACGTTCGGAGATCTATTGGTCAGGGGAGCGTGGTCGCAGCGAAATCGAGGTGGTGATCGAACCGGGAAAGTGATCCTGTAGTAGATATTCTAGGGTCTCTTGCCGACTTTTCGTAAAAAGACCATCTTATCCTTTTAGCAAACCTATACCATTCGACGGGGCCTTGGCTAACACCTTTTGCAGGCGAGCTGCTTCGCGAAGCGCTTGGCCCGTCTAATGTGTGTGTTATAGTCAGAGAGCGCGATGTTATATTTCCCCCACTGACCAAAGCGTTTAGCTCTGTTGAATAGTTTCCTTACTATCTGTCTTTTGGTTAAGAGCACTTCATTCCACCACGGGACCTTTCGTCTGCTATGCGAGGTGCGTTTTGTGTTGCTCTGCTTAAAAGACTCTATGAGCATCTGATTGAGCTGTGAAGCTGCTTCGTCTAGCTCGTATGAATAGCTAATACTGTGAAGAAGAGTGCTGGCTTTAACGCGTACTAATCTCCGATAAAGTTTCCAGTCCGTCTTGCTTGGAGGATAGATTGGAGACTTTAGTTGAGAGCTATCGGGGATGTCGAATCCGATGTGCATGTGATCCCACAGCGAAGCTTCCTCAGAGACTTGCCGGTCCCATATGGACTGGCTTATGGCCTTGCTGGCAAGGGCGAGGTCAAGTACCTCCTACCTGGAAGGGGTGATCAAGGTTGGTTTGCACCCCCTGTTTGCTAAATCTAAACTCATAATATACTTAAGTAGGTACTTACCCCTTGTGTTGATGTAACTGCTGCCCTAGATTGTGTGGTGGACATTAGCGTCACATCTGATAGTAATTTGTCGACTTGTCCGTCGACAGTGTCCGACAAGTGTTTGGACTTCCAGTGTCGGGATGTTCGTGTTGTCCGCAGGGAAGTAAGCTGAGGCAAGGGCAATTTCCTGCACGCCTGTTGCCGTAGAAACCGCCACGATGGCCGCTGTTAGGTCTCTATGGTTAAATTGTGTTAGTGGGGTATAATAGATACTATTATCAAATAGGATAGCCGTGCGAGGCGTTTCCCACGAACTATGTTAAAGCAACTTACCCGATTGGGTCGCTAGGCCACGAACACGGCCATCTGTAACCCAAAGCTCTTGTACCAGCGCTAGGGTGAATTTGTTTTCGGAGAATAGTCTGCATACGGTGGCCGACGCCCCTATGGTGTGATGCAGATTCGCCTGAAGGACTTTAAATGTCATTGCGGTCCTTCTTCAGGGAGCGCAGCACCAGGTCGCTTCCCTGTGCTGTGCGTGACCCCTTACCACGAGCGCCCTTGGTGACTCCCTGCCTCTGCGAACCCAAGTTGGAAGCTGGCTTCGGCCTAGTGCCCCCACCTTTTAGGATGTTTATACCAATGCAGAGGAGGATGAGTTGCTCCGCGGGAAAGGCCGCGCGGCTGACGGTTTAGTCAGCTTTGCAGCCTGGCTAGCGCAGGCAGCTGGTTTTGGGGCGGAGCCAACACCGCTGGGCGGACCGGCAGACACCAATAAACCAGTTGTTGCCGAGGTGGATGACGAGGTAGCCTCTATATGGACGTATGGTTGAGGGTGGAATCACGAGGGCCACATTTGTCAGCACGATTGTTGTTTGCCCGCGCCGCCCCTTCTGCCCCAGCCTGGAGATTTCCGCTGTGTGAGAAATAGCCACGTACGTGCATCTGCGGGAATTTCTATTCATCGATAAGCTCGATGTCCAGAGAGCACTTCTCTTTGATGCGACCCAGGTTATTCCTCAGCCATGTCGCTGTGAACTTCGTGGAACATGTTATCTGCAAGCAGCCGGTCCGGGGAACCCATCTTCGAATTCTGGTTTTAGGTTGCTATCAGGTTTCTCGACAACAACGTCGCTGATAGCCTCTTGCAGCAGTGCCATATGCTCAGCAGTAAGCGGTTTCTTCGATTGGAGTTTTGCTAACTCTGCATGAGTCCGCTTGGGTTTTCTGGTATTTTCATACCGTGGCACTGCTCCTCGGAGCGTGTTTTTTAAGACACGCAAAAGCGACGGTTTCTGGTAAGCTGTAATGCCTCTGTCCTGGAATACCAACTATGCTCCGCTTGAAGCGCCGACCCTCTTTGGAAGTTAGTTGTACAGAGTCTGGTCCTTTGTCCAAATGAAGTTGGTGCCGTTGAGCACCTGCTTCTGTGGCGAAAAACTTTTGCGTCGAAAGGCTGGAGGCAGACACTACTGTACGGTGAGGACATGGTTTCCTCCAAAACGGGTCCAAGGCGTGGTTTAGTGCCTCCACAGAAGAACCAGCTGACTCACCATCTCCTAAACGATGTGGGTTATGTGGGTGATTTACTGCCTCTTCGACGTGCCCAATAGCTCCGACTTGAGGAGTGTACTCAGATAAATAATTCTAAAGCACTCCCTATTATCATGACATGGAATATGCGTGCCGTCCTAAGTAAAATCTTGACCTTTTACACTTGTTTAGTGCTAACCAAGTGCACATGTGCTTTTTATTTGAAACATGACTAACCTCCATGATAAATTCCTGATTCCTGGTTACACTATATACAAGAAAGACCGAAGTTGCCACAGATATGCTACATTCTTGTTAACAACGGTATTCATCACAAACATATAACTGAAATTGACACTCATGGAAAATATCGGTGTAGAGGTTGAAATTATCGGAGGAACCTCGCTTAAAATTTTCTCAGCGTACTTTCCCGGAGCATCTGAAAAATGCGTAACAATTGAATTTTATTGAACACTAGCGTTCATAAAAAAGAAGAATTAAGGTCAGGCCTGCTGAATAAGTGGAAAATACTAACTAGGTGGTGATTTTAAGCAAATTGGTGGGGCAGTATATTATATGGGCTTTATAAGCCAGGCTACTTTAGCAATAGTTTATACCAAAGATCCCACATATATTCCAAGGAGCCGTAAAGCAAAACCTTCTACACTTAATCTCTTTGAGCCATCACTTTTTCTCAGAATTTCCAACGGATCACTACTTTATCAAAAATAAACTTGCTTACTGCTCAAACTAGCAATCATACTCTTCAGTATTGAAAATCGAATTGGAAGCGATTGTGTCAGTCACCAAGTTATTCCTAAAATAAACAATTTCGATCCGTATATCCCAAACCTTCCCGATAAAACTAGAGAACTCATTAAAATAAAGGACTCTGTAAATAACCAATGGATTGAACCGCCTAATGAAAGAACAACAACTCGAGCACGACAATTTCAACTAGAATAAGAAACTCTCCCTTTTGGATATCAACTCAAAACCTAGCTGGAAAATAACTAAGGTACTTAGAAATGAAAACAATTCATTCCTAGCTTTTATCACAATAATCAGAGATTCACTACAAGGGAAAGAAGACCAACATCCGGAGTGATATTGTCGAAGGAAAGTATCACCTCACCGACTCGCTATCGGATCTTTCCATAGCTTCACTAGAGTGCAACTCTATTAACATTTTAAACAACTCTATGTTCTCAAATTAACAATCTATTACCATTACCGAAGTCTTAAAAGTAGTCCGCTGCCTAAAGATCAAAAAATTTCCTCGTCTTGACAAAATACCAAACACCTGCCTTAAGCAACTTCCGAGACTCGTGCTAATATTATTAACTCTTGTTTTTAATAAATGCATTTCCATCAGATATTCTTCCCGTGTATTGAAATAGGCTGACATATTGAAGATTCGAAAGTCGGGAAAGCCTCTCGATCCATATTAGGACCCACTCTCTACAATACCTATACTCATGATCTCCTAATATAATATCTATACTAATGATCTCCAAAGACTTAACCACTGTAAAACCTAAATTTTTGCCGAGGACACTGCCTTGAACTGCTCCGCAGATAGCTTCAGTGAGATTTACAATATCCCTTAAGAAGCACTTCACATCTTTGCTACATACTTTCAAAAAAGGAAAATCAAATTGAAAGCACAGAAATCAAATGCTATCTACTTCACCCGATAACGGAAGCCTTCCCTTCCTAGCACTATTACCTAGCAACTAAATTATGAACCCATTATGTGGAACGACAGCATCAAATATCTCAGATTAAACTCAGATAAATTACTGACCTTCAGCTTACACGTTACCAAAACTTTGGATAAAACAAACAAGTTAATCAGAACTCTATATCACCTCATAAATAGCAAGTCAAAAAAAACTAACATGAAAGAATAAATTAACAACTTTTAAAACAATTTTCGTTCCACTGATATTTGTGGCTCAGAAGTCTTGGGTGACTGTGCAGTAAGTCTCCGTATTAAACTGCAAAGGACGCAAAACAAGATACTCAAAATGATTCTAAATTTAAATTCATTGTATCATTTGGTACTACAAACATTTCCATTTTGAATTCTTCATTATTGTATTACTTTTGCTTTTACTACAAGTTGGGCTTTATTAATTCCATAAAATTTTTTCTTTACACATAATGTGTACCTATGAGTACGTCTGGCACAACCTGATGGCGAATAAAGCTAATTGGACTCCCTGTATCTAACAGTGTTTCTAAGGATATTGAAAATTAGTTTTTTGTATTTATAAAAGTGAAGCTTATATATTTTACGTACATGTTAGGTAATTGTTCCTTTTCATGAGTCAGTGGAATTTTTCTCTTCGGGCATTCGACAGCTTGGTGTCCCATTCTGCGCAAACGTAACAGGCACCGGGCTCTCGTTTTGGTTTTCGAAATTTAGTAGTTATGTGCCCTAATGAGTTTCAATTGAAGCATCTGATGCGAGTAAGTTATCCTGTCGCTGACTGCCTAGCCTTCGATGGTGCAACGTCGCGATTGTTTCCTGTGCTACTTTTTATAACTCTAATTTATTAATTTAATTTAATTATTTTATGGAATTATCTCACAAGCTATCGTTTGTCAGTGAAACACTTTATTTTCGCTTGTGACTGTAGCGCATAATCTAGAATACCCTCAATTATGTGTTCTAGGAGTTCGTGTTCATTAAGAGATAATTTATTGGCCAATATTGTTTTATCGTAACAGTATTCCTGGAAAGATTCGGTCACCAACTACTTTCTGGCCTCAAATTGGCGTTTCAATGTTAACTGGCCAATATGGTCCTCGAAAAATACCGTCATTTCTTCGAGAAGTAGTTCAAACGACGTTGACATGAGATCAAAGAGTCTTAGGCAACGATCGCTACATTGTGAAGGACTTACCCGACTACAGTGTTACCCAAAGGCGCTACAACAACGTTTTATCTAGTGATCATATGAAACCATTGTGTGCCTCACTTCCTGATCTAGATATTTCAAATGATACAATCAACTATTCAAATGACTCTGACGAAAAAAAGACCATGACGAATGTCAGGAAAGGCGGAGTTGTCAAAGACAAAGGCAACCCTGGTGAGAAATCGTCGTGCAGACCGTTCGTGTTTCTGTGAGTAAAGGGGTCGAAGACAAAAGCCAATCATGGGGTCACCGACCGGAGAGAGTGATAAATTATTCTTGGGGCTTTAATAATGTTTGTGGTGAATTTTAATTAAACTTTAATATAATCAAATAAACTAAATAGAATTAAAGGCCGTACTTTGACACCAGCACAAAGTGACTCGTGCCGGGGAGGGAATCAAAGCAGTCCTTTACACTCTTGTACTAAAATTTCCAGGACGTAACAGCCTTGATCGCTGCTTGGCTATCGGAAAAGATAGATACTTTTTGTCCTCTTGGTCCCTTGGAGGTTGGGCGCATAAATATGTATGGCGTAGATGTCCGTTTGAAATACTGTTGGCCATTTGCCCGTTGCGATTGAGATTCTTGTGTTTGGTCCGAAAATCCTGGCTCCGATACCGGTTTCTGTTCTAAAACCACCAGTGAACCAAGTGTTGTCAGTCAAACTCTGCAGATTGAGATCCCAGGGATTAGGCTAAGTATTTTCGAATGACCAGTGCCTTTGAAAAACATGTCAAATTTTATTTCAACGTTCAGAGCACTAGTTGCTGCTGACTTTCTAACAAAAATGTGTAAAAGAGTGAGTCAAATGATCGACTCCATTGCAGACGTCGGCCCGGTACGCATAGCCCCGGTTATGGCGAGGCACGCAAGCCGCTGGACCTTGTCACACTGCCGTATGACTGTTACCTGAAGCATCTTAGGCCACCACACGAGAACCGCATAGGTGACAACAGGTCTAACCACCATGGTGTATAACCAGTAGATCATTTTACCATATAACCATCTGCAATCCCACATGGATTTGGTGGCTTTGTTGAGTACTGCCTTATGATGGGCATTCCAATTCATACGTTTATCCAGAATTACCCCCAGTTACTTGACAAGATTGGAAAACTCAATTACAGTGCCGTTCAACCGAACTGGACCAATGTGCAGTTTATAACTCCTTTAGAAGGGTACCAATACTACCTTTTGTGGATTAATGCTGAGACCCTCCCTGTTACACCAGTTGTTGACGACTTGGAGAGCGGAACACATTATGTTCGAGGTAGATCTTTCGAAACTCCCCACCACAATAATGGCCAGGTCATCTGCGGATTCTATGACCTCATAGCCAAGTGAGCTCATCTTTGCTAAAAGATCGTCAATGACAAGGGACCAGAATAGCGGGGATAGAATTCCGCCTTGTGGACAACCCTTAATTGCTCTTAGGCAAACGATGGTATTGCCCAACGTGGACGATATGTCGCGCTGTTTTAGCACGGCATCTACCCACGCTATTGTATGGTTATTTATATTCCTATAGCCTAATGCCTTAGTTATCATAGCCGGTATTGTCAGAGGTCCCTTCCACGTCTAGGAATGCACACAATGCAACTTTTGTCGACTAGAATGAGGTTTCGATATTACCGACGAGGTAATGAAGGGCAGCATCAGTTGATTTGCCCTTCATGTAGGCATATTGATTCCTGTGAAGAGGAATCGTTTTTTCAAGCCTTTGCCTGATATGGAGCTCGACTAATCGCTCCATAGTTTTTAAGATAACGGAAGCTAGACTTATTGGTCTGTTTGATATGGATAGTTCCATAGGCCGATAAAAAGCACTGTCACTGTCCTACATGACTGTGGTATGAATCTCAAGGTGAAACTATCCCTAAAGAAACCAAGTAGTGGTCGGATGATTGTGTCGAGGCAATTTTGCAGCAGGGCTGGGAAAATGCCATCGCTACCCCCTGCCTTAAAGGGCTGGAATGAGGAGAGAGCACAGCGTAGTTTGTCCTCGTCAAAAATGACTCCAGAAAGGCTGCTAGCCCGACGTTCGGAGATCTATTGGTCAGGGGAGCGTGGTCGCAGCGAAATCGAGGTGGTGATCGAACCGGGAAAGTGATCCTGTAGTAGATATTCTAGGGTCTCTTGCCGACTTTTCGTAAAAAGACCATCTTATCCTTTTAGCAAACCTATACCATTCGACGGGGCCTTGGCTAACACCTTTTGCAGGCGAGCTGCTTCGCGAAGCGCTTGGCCCGTCTAATGTGTGTGTTATAGTCAGAGAGCGCGATGTTATATTTCCCCCACTGACCAAAGCGTTTAGCTCTGTTGAATAGTTTCCTTACTATCTGTCTTTTGGTTAAGAGCACTTCATTCCACCACGGGACCTTTCGTCTGCTATGCGAGGTGCGTTTTGTGTTGCTCTGCTTAAAAGACTCTATGAGCATCTGATTGAGCTGTGAAGCTGCTTCGTCTAGCTCGTATGAATAGCTAATACTGTGAAGAAGAGTGCTGGCTTTAACGCGTACTAATCTCCGATAAAGTTTCCAGTCCGTCTTGCTTGGAGGATAGATTGGAGACTTTAGTTGAGAGCTATCGGGGATGTCGAATCCGATGTGCATGTGATCCCACAGCGAAGCTTCCTCAGAGACTTGCCGGTCCCATATGGACTGGCTTATGGCCTTGCTGGCAAGGGCGAGGTCAAGTACCTCCTACCTGGAAGGGGTGATCAAGGTTGGTTTGCACCCCCTGTTTGCTAAATCTAAACTCATAATATACTTAAGTAGGTACTTACCCCTTGTGTTGATGTAACTGCTGCCCTAGATTGTGTGGTGGACATTAGCGTCACATCTGATAGTAATTTGTCGACTTGTCCGTCGACAGTGTCCGACAAGTGTTTGGACTTCCAGTGTCGGGATGTTCGTGTTGTCCGCAGGGAAGTAAGCTGAGGCAAGGGCAATTTCCTGCACGCCTGTTGCCGTAGAAACCGCCACGATGGCCGCTGTTAGGTCTCTATGGTTAAATTGTGTTAGTGGGGTATAATAGATACTATTATCAAATAGGATAGCCGTGCGAGGCGTTTCCCACGAACTGTGTTAAAGCAACTTACCCGATTGGGTCGCTAGGCCACGAACACGGCCATCTGTAACCCAAAGCTCTTGTACCAGCGCTAGGGTGAATTTGTTTTCGGAGAATAGTCTGCATACGGTGGCCGACGCCCCTATGGTGTGATGCAGATTCGCCTGAAGGACTTTAAATGTCATTGCGGTCCTTCTTCAGGGAGCGCAGCACCAGGTCGCTTCCCTGTGCTGTGCGTGACCCCTTACCACGAGCGCCCTTGGTGACTCCCTGCCTCTGCGAACCCAAGTTGGAAGCTGGCTTCGGCCTAGTGCCCCCACCTTTTAGGATGTTTATACCAATGCAGAGGAGGATGAGTTGCTCCGCGGGAAAGGCCGCGCGGCTGACGGTTTAGTCAGCTTTGCAGCCTGGCTAGCGCAGGCAGCTGGTTTTGGGGCGGAGCCAACACCGCTGGGCGGACCGGCAGACACCAATAAACCAGTTGTTGCCGAGGTGGATGACGAGGTAGCCTCTATATGGACGTATGGTTGAGGGTGGAATCACGAGGGCCACATTTGTCAGCACGATTGTTGTTTGCCCGCGCCGCCCCTTCTGCCACAGCCTGGAGATTTCCGCTGTGTGAGAAATAGCCACGTACGTGCATCTGCGGGAATTTCTATTCATCGATAAGCTCGATGTCCAGAGAGCACTTCTCTTTGATGCGACCCAGGTTATTCCTCAGCCATGTCGCTGTGAACTTCGTGGAACATGTTATCTGCAAGCAGCCGGTCCGGGGAACCCATCTTCGAATTCTGGTTTTAGGTTGCTATCAGGTTTCTCGACAACAACGTCGCTGATAGCCTCTTGCAGCAGTGCCATATGCTCAGCAGTAAGCGGTTTCTTCGATTGGCCGGCTTGGATAAACCCAAGTTTTTGCTAACTCTGCATGAGTCCGCTTGGGTTTTCTGGTATTTTCATACCGTGGCACTGCTCCTCGGAGCGTGTTTTTTAAGACACGCAAAAGCGACGGTTTCTGGTAAGCTGTAATGCCTCTGTCCTGGAATACCAACTATGCTCCGCTTGAAGCGCCGACCCTCTTTGGAAGTTAGTTGTACAGAGTCTGGTCCTTTGTCCAAATGAAGTTGGTGCCGTTGAGCACCTGCTTCTGTGGCGAAAAACTTTTGCGTCGAAAGGCTGGAGGCAGACACTACTGTACGGTGAGGACATGGTTTCCTCCAAAACGGGTCCAAGGCGTGGTTTAGTGCCTCCACAGAAGAACCAGCTGACTCACCATCTCCTAAACGATGTGGGTTATGTGGGTGATTTACTGCCTCTTCGACGTGCCCAATAGCTCCGACTTGAGGAGTGTACTCAGATAAATAATTCTAAAGCACTCCCTATTATCATGACATGGAATATGCGTGCCGTCCTAAGTAAAATCTTGACCTTTTACACTTGTTTAGTGCTAACCAAGTGCACATGTGCTTTTTATTTGAAACATGACTAACCTCCATGATAAATTCCTGATTCCTGGTTACACTATATACAAGAAAGACCGAAGTTGCCACAGATATGCTACATTCTTGTTAATAACGGTATTCATCACAAACATATAACTGAAATTGACACTCATGGAAAATATCGGTGTAGAGGTTGAAATTATCGGAGGAACCTCGCTTAAAATTTTCTCAGCGTACTTTCCCGGAGCATCTGAAAAATGCGTAACAATTGAATTTTATTGAACACTAGCGTTCATAAAAAAGAAGAATTAAGGTCAGGCCTGCTGAATAAGTGGAAAATACTAACTAGGTGGTGATTTTAAGCAAATTGGTGGGGCAGTATATTATATGGGCTTTATAAGCCAGGCTACTTTAGCAATAGTTTATACCAAAGATCCCACATATATTCCAAGGAGCCGTAAAGCAAAACCTTCTACACTTAATCTCTTTGAGCCATCACTTTTTCTCAGAATTTCCAACGGATCACTACTTTATCAAAAATAAACTTGCTTACTGCTCAAACTAGCAATCATACTCTTCAGTATTGAAAATCGAATTGGAAGCGATTGTGTCAGTCACCAAGTTATTCCTAAAATAAACAATTTCGATCCGTATATCCCAAACCTTCCCGATAAAACTAGAGAACTCATTAAAATAAAGGACTCTGTAAATAACCAATGGATTGAACCGCCTAATGAAAGAACAACAACTCGAGCACGACAATTTCAACTAGAATAAGAAACTCTCCCTTTTGGATATCAACTCAAAACCTAGCTGGAAAATAACTAAGGTACTTAGAAATGAAAACAATTCATTCCTAGCTTTTATCACAATAATCAGAGATTCACTACAAGGGAAAGAAGACCAACATCCGGAGTGATATTGTCGAAGGAAAGTATCACCTCACCGACTCGCTATCGGATCTTTCCATAGCTTCACTAGAGTGCAACTCTATTAACATTTTAAACAACTCTATGTTCTCAAATTAACAATCTATTACCATTACCGAAGTCTTAAAAGTAGTCCGCTGCCTAAAGATCAAAAAATTTCCTCGTCTTGACAAAATACCAAACACCTGCCTTAAGCAACTTCCGAGACTCGTGCTAATATTATTAACTCTTGTTTTTAATAAATGCATTTCCATCAGATATTCTTCCCGTGTATTGAAATAGGCTGACATATTGAAGATTCGAAAGTCGGGAAAGCCTCTCGATCCATATTAGGACCCACTCTCTACAATACCTATACTCATGATCTCCTAATATAATATCTATACTAATGATCTCCAAAGACTTAACCACTGTAAAACCTAAATTTTTGCCGAGGACACTGCCTTGAACTGCTCCGCAGATAGCTTCAGTGAGATTTACAATATCCCTTAAGAAGCACTTCACATCTTTGCTACATACTTTCAAAAAAGGAAAATCAAATTGAAAGCACAGAAATCAAATGCTATCTACTTCACCCGATAACGGAAGCCTTCCCTTCCTAGCACTATTACCTAGCAACTAAATTATGAACCCATTATGTGGAACGACAGCATCAAATATCTCAGATTAAACTCAGATAAATTACTGACCTTCAGCTTACACGTTACCAAAACTTTGGATAAAACAAACAAGTTAATCAGAACTCTATATCACCTCATAAATAGCAAGTCAAAAAAAACTAACATGAAAGAATAAATTAACAACTTTTAAAACAATTTTCGTTCCACTGATATTTGTGGCTCAGAAGTCTTGGGTGACTGTGCAGTAAGTCTCCGTATTAAACTGCAAAGGACGCAAAACAAGATACTCAAAATGATTCTAAATTTAAATTCATTGTATCATTTGGTACTACAAACATTTCCATTTTGAATTCTTCATTATTGTATTACTTTTGCTTTTACTACAAGTTGGGCTTTATTAATTCCATAAAATTTTTTCTTTACACATAATGTGTACCTATGAGTACGTCTGGCACAACCTGATGGCGAATAAAGCTAATTGGACTCCCTGTATCTAACAGTGTTTCTAAGGATATTGAAAATTAGTTTTTTGTATTTATAAAAGTGAAGCTTATATATTTTACGTACATGTTAGGTAATTGTTCCTTTTCATGAGTCAGTGGAATTTTTCTCTTCGGGCATTCGACAGCTTGGTGTCCCATTCTGCGCAAACGTAACAGGCACCGGGCTCTCGTTTTGGTTTTCGAAATTTAGTAGTTATGTGCCCTAATGAGTTTCAATTGAAGCATCTGATGCGAGTAAGTTATCCTGTCGCTGACTGCCTAGCCTTCGATGGTGCAACGTCGCGATTGTTTCCTGTGCTACTTTTTATAACTCTAATTTATTAATTTAATTTAATTATTTTATGGAATTATCTCACAAGCTATCGTTTGTCAGTGAAACACTTTATTTTCGCTTGTGACTGTAGCGCATAATCTAGAATACCCTCAATTATGTGTTCTAGGAGTTCGTGTTCATTAAGAGATAATTTATTGGCCAATATTGTTTTATCGTAACAGTATTCCTGGAAAGATTCGGTCACCAACTACTTTCTGGCCTCAAATTGGCGTTTCAATGTTAACTGGCCAATATGGTCCTCGAAAAATACCGTCATTTCTTCGAGAAGTAGTTCAAACGACGTTGACATGAGATCAAAGAGTCTTAGGCAACGATCGCTACATTGTGAAGGACTTACCCGACTACAGTGTTACCCAAAGGCGCTACAACAACGTTTTATCTAGTGATCATATGAAACCATTGTGTGCCTCACTTCCTGATCTAGATATTTCAAATGATACAATCAACTATTCAAATGACTCTGACGAAAAAAAGACCATGACGAATGTCAGGAAAGGCGGAGTTGTCAAAGACAAAGGCAACCCTGGTGAGAAATCGTCGTGCAGACCGTTCGTGTTTCTGTGAGTAAAGGGGTCGAAGACAAAAGCCAATCATGGGGTCACCGACCGGAGAGAGTGATAAATTATTCTTGGGGCTTTAATAATGTTTGTGGTGAATTTTAATTAAACTTTAATATAATCAAATAAACTAAATAGAATTAAAGGCCGTACTTTGACACCAGCACAAAGTGACTCGTGCCGGGGAGGGAATCAAAGCAGTCCTTTACACTCTTGTACTAAAATTTCCAGGACGTAACAGCCTTGATCGCTGCTTGGCTATCGGAAAAGATAGATACTTTTTGTCCTCTTGGTCCCTTGGAGGTTGGGCGCATAAATATGTATGGCGTAGATGTCCGTTTGAAATACTGTTGGCCATTTGCCCGTTGCGATTGAGATTCTTGTGTTTGGTCCGAAAATCCTGGCTCCGATACCGGTTTCTGTTCTAAAACCACCAGTGAACCAAGTGTTGTCAGTCAAACTCTGCAGATTGAGATCCCAGGGATTAGGCTAAGTATTTTCGAATGACCAGTGCCTTTGAAAAACATGTCAAATTTTATTTCAACGTTCAGAGCACTAGTTGCTGCTGACTTTCTAACAAAAATGTGTAAAAGAGTGAGTCAAATGATCGACTCCATTGCAGACGTCGGCCCGGTACGCATAGCCCCGGTTATGGCGAGGCACGCAAGCTGCTGGACCTTGTCACACTGCCGTATGACTGTTACCTGAAGCATCTTAGGCCACCACACGAGAACCGCATAGGTGACAACAGGTCTAACCACCATGGTGTATAACCAGTAGATCATTTTACCATATAACCATCTGCAATCCCACATGGATTTGGTGGCTTTGTTGAGTACTGCCTTATGATGGGCATTCCAATTCATACGTTTATCCAGAATTACCCCCAGTTACTTGACAAGATTGGAAAACTCAATTACAGTGCCGTTCAACCGAAC
Organism: Cacoxenus indagator; assembly: GCA_035041755.1. Taxonomy (NCBI): domain Eukaryota; kingdom Metazoa; phylum Arthropoda; class Insecta; order Diptera; family Drosophilidae; genus Cacoxenus; species Cacoxenus indagator. Next base: position 98,418 of record JAWNKX010000302.1, read on the forward strand.
TGGACCAATGTGCAGTTTATAACTCCTTTAGAAGGGTACCAATACTACCTTTTGTGGATTAATGCTGAGACCCTCCCTGTTACACCAGTTGTTGACGACTTGGAGAGCGGAACACATTATGTTCGAGGTAGATCTTTCGAAACTCCCCACCACAATAATGGCCAGGTCATCTGCGGATTCTATGACCTCATAGCCAAGTGAGCTCATCTTTGCTAAAAGATCGTCAATGACGAGGGACCAGAATAGCGGGGATAGAATTCCGCCTTGTGGACAACCCTTAATTGCTCTTAGGCAAACGATGGTATTGCCCAACGTGGACGATATGTCGCGCTGTTTTAGCACGGCATCTACCCACGCTATTGTATGGTTATTTATATTCCTATAGCCTAATGCCTTAGTTATCATAGCCGGTATTGTCAGAGGTCCCTTCCACGTCTAGGAATGCACACAATGCAACTTTTGTCGACTAGAATGAGGTTTCGATATTACCGACGAGGTAATGAAGGGCAGCATCAGTTGATTTGCCCTTCATGTAGGCATATTGATTCCTGTGAAGAGGAATCGTTTTTTCAAGCCTTTGCCTGATATGGAGCTCGACTAATCGCTCCATAGTTTTTAAGATAACGGAAGCTAGACTTATTGGTCTGTTTGATATGGATAGTTCCATAGGCCGATAAAAAGCACTGTCACTGTCCTACATGACTGTGGTATGAATCTCAAGGTGAAACTATCCCTAAAGAAACCAAGTAGTGGTCGGATGATTGTGTCGAGGCAATTTTGCAGCAGGGCTGGGAAAATGCCATCGCTACCCCCTGCCTTAAAGGGCTGGAATGAGGAGAGAGCACAGCGTAGTTTGTCCTCGTCAAAAATGACTCCAGAAAGGCTGCTAGCCCGACGTTCGGAGATCTATTGGTCAGGGGAGCGTGGTCGCAGCGAAATCGAGGTGGTGATCGAACCGGGAAAGTGATCCTGTAGTAGATATTCTAGGGTCTCTTGCCGACTTTTCGTAAAAAGACCATCTTATCCTTTTAGCAAACCTATACCATTCGACGGGGCCTTGGCTAACACCTTTTGCAGGCGAGCTGCTTCGCGAAGCGCTTGGCCCGTCTAATGTGTGTGTTATAGTCAGAGAGCGCCATGTTATATTTCCCCCACTGACCAAAGCGTTTAGCTCTGTTGAATAGTTTCCTTACTATCTGTCTTTTGGTTAAGAGCACTTCATTCCACCACGGGACCTTTCGTCTGCTATGCGAGGTGCGTTTTGTGTTGCTCTGCTTAAAAGACTCTATGAGCATCTGATTGAGCTGTGAAGCTGCTTCGTCTAGCTCGTATGAATAGCTAAACTGTGAAGAAGAGTGCTGGCTTTAACGCGTACTAATCTCCGATAAAGTTTCCAGTCCGTCTTGCTTGGAGGATAGATTGGAGACTTTAGTTGAGAGCTATCGGGGATGTCGAATCCGATGTGCATGTGATCCCACAGCGAAGCTTCCTCAGAGACTTGCCGGTCCCATATGGACTGGCTTATGGCCTTGCTGGCAAGGGCGAGGTCAAGTACCTCCTACCTGGAAGGGGTGATCAAGGTTGGTTTGCACCCCCTGTTTGCTAAATCTAAACTCATAATATACTTAAGTAGGTACTTACCCCTTGTGTTGATGTAACTGCTGCCCTAGATTGTGTGGTGGACATTAGCGTCACATCTGATAGTAATTTCTCGACTTGTCCGTCGACAGTGTCCGACAAGTGTTTGGACTTCCAGTGTCGGGATGTTCGTGTTGTCCGCAGGGAAGTAAGCTGAGGCAAGGGCAATTTCCTGCACGCCTGTTGCCGTAGAAACCGCCACGATGGCCGCTGTTAGGTCTCTATGGTTAAATTGTGTTAGTGGGGTATAATTGATACTATTATCAAATAGGATAGCCGTGCGAGGCGTTTCCCACGAACTGTGTTAAAGCAACTTACCCGATTGGGTCGCTAGGCCACGAACACGGCCATCTGTAACCCAAAGCTCTTGTACCAGCGCTAGGGTGAATTTGTTTTCGGAGAATAGTCTGCATACGGTGGCCGACGCCCCTATGGTGTGATGCAGATTCGCCTGAAGGACTTTAATTGTCATTGCGGTCCTTCTTCAGGGAGCGCAGCACCAGGTCGCTTCCCTGTGCTGTGCGTGACCCTTTACCACGAGCGCCCTTGGTGACTCCCTGCCTCAGCGAACCCAAGTTGGAAGCTGGCTTCGGCCTAGTGCCCCCACCTTTTAGGATGTTTATACCAATGCAGAGGAGGATGAGTTGCTCCGCGGGAAAGGCCGCGCGGCTGACGGTTTAGTCAGCTTTGCAGCCTGGCTAGCGCAGGCAGCTGGTTTTGGGGCGGAGCCAACACCGCTGGGCGGACCGGCAGACACCAATAAACCAGTTGTTGCCGAGGTGGATGACGAGGTAGCCTCTATATGGACGTATGGTTGAGGGTGGAATCACGAGGGCCACATTTGTCAGCACGATTGTTGTTTGCCCGCGCCGCCCCTTCTGCCACAGCCTGGAGATTTCCGCTGTGTGAGAAATAGCCACGTACGTGCATCTGCGGGAATTTCTATTCATCGATAAGCTCGATGTCCAGAGAGCACTTCTCTTTGATGCGACCCAGGTTATTCCTCAGCCATGTCGCTGTGAACTTCGTGGAACATGTTATCTGCAAGCAGCCGGTCCGGGGAACCCATCTTCGAATTCTGGTTTTAGGTTGCTATCAGGTTTCTCGACAACAACGTCGCTGATAGCCTCTTGCAGCAGTGCCATATGCTCAGCAGTAAGCGGTTTCTTCGATTGGAGTTTTGCTAACTCTGCATGAGTCCGCTTGGGTTTTCTGGTATTTTCATACCGTGGCACTGCTCCTCGGAGCGTGTTTTTTAAGACACGCAAAAGCGACGGTTTCTGGTAAGCTGTAATGCCTCTGTCCTGGAATACCAACTATGCTCCGCTTGAAGCGCCAACCCTCTTTGGAAGTTAGTTGTACAGAGTCTGGTCCTTTGTCCAAATGAAGTTGGTGCCGTTGAGCACCTGCTTCTGTGGCGAAAAACTTTTGCGTCGAAAGGCTGGAGGCAGACACTACTGTACGGTGAGGACATGGTTTCCTCCAAAACGGGTCCAAGGCGTGGTTTAGTGCCTCCACAGAAGAACCAGCTGACTCACCATCTCCTAAACGATGTGGGTTATGTGGGTGATTTACTGCCTCTTCGACGTGCCCAATAGCTCCGACTTGAGGAGTGTAGACCAATAATTGCAACAACTCTCCAACTTTTTTCATTAGCTCAAAAAAACACGATTTTAAATGAACTACTAGAAAAGGTTAGCTATTGCTCAAGTAAAGGAGAACAATTTAATATCATTACCCAATTAGGAATCTCATATGTGTACTCAGATAAATAATTCTAAAGCACTCCCTATTATCATGACATGGAATATGCGTGCCGTCCTAAGTAAAATCTTGACCTTTTACACTTGTTTAGTGCTAACCAAGTGCACATGTGCTTTTTATTTGAAACATGACTAACCTCCATGATAAATTCCTGATTCCTGGTTACACTATATACAAGAAAGACCGAAGTTGCCACAGATATGCTACATTCTTGTTAACAACGGTATTCATCACAAACATATAACTGAAATTGACACTCATGGAAAATATCGGTGTAGAGGTTGAAATTATCGGAGGAACCTCGCTTAAAATTTTCTCAGCGTACTTTCCCGGAGCATCTGAAAAATGCCTAACAATTGAATTTTATTGAACACTAGCGTTCATAAAAAAGAAGAATTAAGGTCAGGCCTGCTGAATAAGTGGAAAATACTAACTAGGTGGTGATTTTAAGCAAATTGGTGGGGCAGTATATTATATGGGCTTTATAAGCCAGGCTACTTTAGCAATAGTTTATACCAAAGATCCCACATATATTCCAAGGAGCCGTAAAGCAAAACCTTCTACACTTAATCTCTTTGAGCCATCACTTTTTCTCAGAATTTCCAACGGATCACTACTTTATCAAAAATAAACTTGCTTACTGCTCAAACTAGCAATCATACTCTTCAGTATTGAAAATCGAATTGGAAGCGATTGTGTCAGTCACCAAGTTATTCCTAAAATAAACAATTTCGATCCGTATATCCCAAACCTTCCCGATAAAACTAGAGAACTCATTAAAATAAAGGACTCTGTAAATAACCAATGGATTAGAACCAGACAACTACTCCTCAAAGCTAGACTAAACCATTTGAACCGCCTAATGAAAGAACAACAACTCGAGCACGACAATTTCAACTAGAATAAGAAACTCTCCCTTTTAGATATCAACTCAAAACCTAGCTGGAAAATAACTAAGGTACTTAGAAATGAAAACAATTCATTCCTAGCTTTTATCACAATAATCAGAGATTCACTACAAGGGAAAGAAGACCAACATCCGGAGTGATATTGTCGAAGGAAAGTATCACCTCACCGACTCGCTATCGGATCTTTCCATAGCTTCACTAGAGTGCAACTCTATTACCATTTTAAACAACTCTATGTTCTCAAATGAACAATCTATTACCATTACCGAAGTCTTAAAAGTAGTCCGCTGCCTAAAGATCAAAAAATTTCCTCGTCTTGACAAAATACCAAACACCTGCCTTAAGCAACTTCCGAGACTCGTGCTAATATTATTAACTCTTGTTTTTAATAAATGCATTTCCATCAGATATTCTTCCCGTGTATTGAAATAGGCTGACATATTGAAGATTCGAAAGTCGGGAAAGCCTCTCGATCCATATTAGGACCCACTCTCTACAATATCTATACTCATGATCTCCTAATATAATATCTATACTAATGATCTCCAAAGACTTAACCACTGTAAAACCTAAATTTTTGCCGACGACACTGCCTTGAACTGCTCCGCAGATAGCTTCAGTGAGATTTACAATATCCCTTAAGAAGCACTTCACATCTTTGCTACATACTTTCAAATAAGGAAAATCAAATTGAAAGCACAGAAATCAAATGCTATCTACTTCACCCGATAACGGAAGCCTTCCCTTCCTAGCACTATTACCTAGCAACTAAATTATGAACCCATTATGTGGAACGACAGCATCAAATATCTCAGATTAAACTCAGATAAATTACTGACCTTCAGCTTACACGTTACCAAAACTTTGGATAAAACAAACAAGTTAATCAGAACTCTATATCACCTCATAAATAGCAAGTCAAAAAAAACTAACATGAAAGAATAAATTAACAACTTTTAAAACAATTTTCGTTCCACTGATATTTGTGGCTCAGAAGTCTTGGGTGACTGTGCAGTAAGTCTCCGTATTAAACTGCAAAGGACGCAAAACAAGATACTCAAAATGATTCTAAATTTAAATTCATTGTATCATTTGGTACTACAAACATTTCCATTTTGAATTCTTCATTATTGTATTACTTTTGCTTTTACTACAAGTTGGGCTTTATTAATTCCATAAAATTTTTTCTTTACACATAATGTGTACCTATGAGTACGTCTGGCACAACCTGATGGCGAATAAAGCTAATTGGACTCCCTGTATCTAACAGTGTTTCTAAGGATATTGAAAATTAGTTTTTTGTATTTATAAAAGTGAAGCTTATATATTTTACGTACATGTTAGGTAATTGTTCCTTTTCATGAGTCAGTGGAATTTTTCTCTTCGGGCATTCGACAGCTTGGTGTCCCATTCGCGCAAACGTAACAGGCACCGGGCTCTCGTTTTGGTTTTCGAAATTTAGTAGTTATGTGCCCTAATGAGTTTCAATTGAAGCATCTGATGCGAGTAAGTTATCCTGTCGCTGACTGCCTAGCCTCCGATGGTGCAACGTCGCGATTGTTTCCTGTGCTACTTTTTATAACTCTAATTTATTAATTTAATTTAATTATTTTATGGAATTATCTCACAAGCTATCGTTTGTCAGTGAAACACTTTATTTTCGCTTGTGACTGTAGCGCATAATCTAGAATACCCTCAATTATGTGTTCTAGGAGTTCGTGTTCATTAAGAGATAATTTATTGACCAATATTGTTTTATCGTAACAGTATTCCTGGAAAGATTCGGTCACCAACTACTTTCTGGCCTCAAATTGGCGTTTCAATGTTAACTGGCCAATATGGTCCTCGAAAAATACCGTCATTTCTTCGAGAAGTAGTTCAAACGACGTTGACATGAGATCAAAGAGTCTTAGGCAACGATCGCTACATTGTGGAGGACTTACCCGACTACAGTGTTACCCAAAGGCGCTACAACAACGTTTTATCTAGTGATCATATGAAACCATTGTGTGCCTCACTTCCTGATCTAGATATTTCAAATGATACAATCAACTATTCAAATGACTCTGACGAAAAAAAGACCATGACGAATGTCAGGAAAGGCGGAGTTGTCAAAGACAAAGGCAACCCTGGTGAGAAATCGTCGTGCAGACCGTTCGTGTTTCTGTGAGTAAAGGGGTCGACGACAAAAGCCAATCATGGGGTCACCGACCGGAGAGAGTGATAAATTATTCTTGGGGCTTTAATAATGTTTGTGGTGAATTTTAATTAAACTTTAATATAATCAAATAAACTAAATAGAATTAAAGGCCGTACTTTGACACCAGCACAAAGTGACTCGTGCCGGGGAGGGAATCAAAGCAGTCCTTTACACTCTTGTACTAAAATTTCCAGGACGTAACAGCCTTGATCGCTGCTTGGCTATCGGGAAAGATAGATACTTTTTGTCCTCTTGGTCCCTTGGAGGTTGGGCGCATAAATATGTATGGCGTAGATGTCCGTTTGAAATACTGTTGGCCATTTGCCCGTTGCGATTGAGATTCTTGTGTTTGGTCCGAAAATCCTGGCTCCGATACCGGTTTCTGTTCTAAAACCACCAGTGAACCAAGTGTTGTCAGTCAAACTCTGCAGATTGAGATCCCAGGGATTAGGCTAAGTATTTTCGAATGACCAGTGCCTTTGAAAAACATGTCAAATTTTATTTCAACGTTCAGAGCACTAGTTGCTGCTGACTTTCTAACAAAAATGTGTAAAAGAGTGAGTCAAATGATCGACTCCATTGCAGACGTCGGGCCGGTACGCATGTCCCCGGTTATGGCGAGGCACGCAAGCCGCTGGACCTTGTCGCACTGCCGTATGACTGTTACCTGAAGCATCTTAGGCCACCACACGAGAACCGCATAGGTGACAACAGGTCTAACCACCATGGTGTATAACCAGTAGATCAGTTTTGGAGATAGATCCCATGTTTTACCATATAACCGTCTGCAATCCCACATGAATTTGGTGGCTTTGTTGAATACTGCCTTATGATGAGCATTACAATTCAGACGTTTATCCAGAATTACCCCCAGTTACTTAACAAGATTGGAAAACTCAATTACAGTGCCGTTCAACCGAACTGGACCAATGTGCAGTTTATAACTCCTTTAGAAGGGTACCAATACTACCTTTTGTGGATTAATGCTGAGACCATCCCTGTTACACCAGTTGTTGACGACTTGGAGAGCGGAACACATTATGTTCGAGGTAGATCTTTCGAAACTCCCCACCACAATAATGGCCAGGTCATCTGCGGATTCTATGACCTCATAGCCAAGTGAGCTCATCTTTGCTAAGAGATCGTCAATGACGAGGGACCAGAATAGCGGGGATAGAATTCCGCCTTGTGGACAACCCTTAATTGCTCTTAGGCAAACGATGGTATTGCCCAACGTGGACGATATGTCGCGCTGTTTTAACACGGCATCTACCCACGCTATTGTATGGTTATTTATATTCCTATAGCCTAATGCCTTAGTTATCATAGCCGGTATTGTCAGAGGTCCCTTCCACGTCTAGGAATGCACACAATGCAACTTTTGTCGACTAGAATGAGGTTTCGATATTACCGACGAGGTAATGAAGGGCAGCATCAGTTGATTTGCCCTTCATGTAGGCATATTGATTCCTGTGAAGAGGAATCGTTTTTTCAAGCCTTTGCCTGATATGGAGCTCGACTAATCGCTCCATAGTTTTTAAGATAACGGAAGCTAGACTTATTGGTCTGTTTGATATGGATAGTTCCATAGGCCGATAAAAAGCACTGTCACTGTCCTACATGACTGTGGTATGAATCTCAAGGTGAAACTATCCCTAAAGAAACCAAGTAGTGGTCGGATGATTGTGTCGAGGCAATTTTGCAGCAGGGCTGGGAAAATGCCATCGCTACCCCCTGCCTTAAAGGGCTGGAATGAGGAGAGAGCACAGCGTAGTTTGTCCTCGTCAAAAATGACTCCAGAAAGGCTGCTAGCCCGACGTTCGGAGATCTATTGGTCAGGGGAGCGTGGTCGCAGCGAAATCGAGGTGGTGATCGAACCGGGAAAGTGATCCTGTAGTAGATATTCTAGGGTCTCTTGCCAACTTTTCGTAAAAAGACCATCTTATCCTTTTAGCAAACCTATACCATTCGACGGGGCCTTGGCTAACACCTTTTGCAGGCGAGCTGCTTCGCGAAGCGCTTGGCCCGTCTAATGTGTGTGTTATAGTCAGAGAGCGCGATGTTATATTTCCCCCACTGACCAAAGCGTTTAGCTCTGTTGAATAGTTTCCTTACTATCTGTCTTTTGGTTAAGAGCACTTCATTCCACCACGGGACCTTTCGTCTGCTATGCGAGGTGCGTTTTGTGTTGCTCTGCTTAAAAGACTCTATGAGCATCTGATTGAGCTGTGAAGCTGCTTCGTCTAGCTCGTATGAATAGCTAAACTGTGAAGAAGAGTGCTGGCTTTAACGCGTACTAATTTCCGATAAAGTTTCCAGTCCGTCTTGCTTGGAGGATAGATTGGAGACTTTAGTTGAGAGCTATCGGGGATGTCGAATCCGATGTGCATGTGATCCGACAGCGAAGCTTCCTCAGAGACTTGCCGGTCCCATATGGACTGGCTTATGGCCTTGCTGGCAAGGGCGATGTCAAGTACCTCCTACCTGGAAGGGGTGATCAAGGTTGGTTTGCACCCCCTGTTTGCTAAATCTAAACTCACAATATAGTTAAGTAGGTACTTACCCCTTGTGTTGATGTAACTGCTGCCCTAGATTGTGTGGTGGACATTAGCGTCACATCTGATAGTAATTTGTCGACTTGTCCGTCGACAGTGTCCGACAAGTGTTTGGACTTCCAGTGTCGAGATGTTCGTGTTGTCCGCAGGGAAGTAAGCTGAGGCAAGGGCAATTTCCTGCACGCCTGTTGCCGTAGAAACCGCCACGATGGCCGCTGTTAGGTCTCTATGGTTAAATTGTGTTAGTGGGGTATAATTGATACTATTATCAAATAGGATAGCCGTGCGAGGCGTTTCCCATGAACTGTGTTAAAGCAACTTACCCGATTGGGTCGCTAGGCCACGAACACGGCCATCTGTAACCCAAAGCTCTTGTACCAGCGCTAGGGTGAATTTGTTTTCGGAGAATAGTCTGCATACGGTGGCCGACGCCCCTATGGTGTGATGCAGATTCGCCTGAAGGACTTTAATTGTCATTGCGGTCCTTCTTCAGGGAGCGCAGCACCAGGTCGCTTCCCTGTGCTGTGCGTGACCCCTTACCTCGAGCGCCCTTCGTGACTCCCTGCCTCAGCGAACCCAAGTTGGAAGCTGGCTTCGGCCTAGTGCCCCCACCTTTTAGGATGTTTATACCAATGCAGAGGAGGATGAGTTGCTCCGCGGGAAAGGCCGCGCGGCTGACGGTTTAGTCAGCTTTGCAGCCTGGCTAGCGCAGGCAGCTGGTTTTGGGGCGGAGCCAACACCGCTGGGCGGACCGGCAGACACCAATAAACCAGTTGTTGCCGAGGTGGATGACGAGGTAGCCTCTATATGGACGTATGGTTGAGGGTGGAATCACGAGGGCCACATTTGTCAGCACGATTGTTGTTTGCCCGCGCCGCCCCTTCTGCCACAGCCTGGAGATTTCCGCTGTGTGAGAAATAGCCACGTACGTGCATCTGCGGGAATTTCTATTCATCGATAAGCTCGATGTCCAGAGAGCACTTCTCTTTGATGCGACCCAGGTTATTCCTCAGCCATGTCGCTGTGAACTTCGTGGAACATGTTATCTGCAAGCAGCCGGTCCGGGGAACCCATCTTCGAATTCTGGTTTTAGGTTGCTATCAGGTTTCTCGACAACAACGTCGCTGATAGCCTCTTGCAGCAGTGCCATATGCTCAGCAGTAAGCGGTTTCTTCGATTGGCCGGCTTGGATAAACCCAAGTTTTTGCTAACTCTGCATGAGTCCGCTTGGGTTTTCTGGTATTTTCATACCGTGGCACTGCTCCTCGGAGCGTGTTTTTTAAGACACGCAAAAGCGACGGTTTCTGGTAAGCTGTAATGCCTCTGTCCTGGAATACCAACTATGCTCCGCTTGAAGCGCCGACCCTCTTTGGAAGTTAGTTGTACAGAGTCTGGTCCTTTGTCCAAATGAAGTTGGTGCCGTTGAGCACCTGCCTCTGTGGCGAAAAACTTTTGCGTCGAAAGGCTGGAGGCAGACACTACTGTACGGTGAGGACATGGTTTCCTACAAAACGGGTCCAAGGCGTGGTTTAGTGCCTCCACAGAAGAACCAGCTGACTCACCATCTCCTAAACGATGTGGGTTATGTGGGTGATTTACTGCCTCTTCGACGTGCCCAATAGCTCCGACTTGAGGAGTGTAGACCAATAATTGCAACAGCTCTCCAACTTTTTTCATTAGCTCAAAAAAACACGATTTTAAATGAACTACTAGAAAAGGTTAGCTATTGCTCAAGTAAAGGAGAACAATTTAATATCATTACCCAATTAGGAATCTCATATGTGTACTCAGATAAATAATTCTAAAGCACTCCCTATTATCATGACATGGAATATGCGTGCCGTCCTAAGTAAAATCTTGACCTTTTACACTTGTTTAGTGCTAACCAAGTGCACATGTGCTTTTTATTTGAAACATGACTAACCTCCATGATAAATTCCTGATTCCTGGTTACACTATATACAAGAAAGACCGAAGTTGCCACAGATATGCTACATTCTTGTTAACAACGGTATTCATCACAAACATATAACTGAAATTGACACTCATGGAAAATATCGGTGTAGAGGTTGAAATTATCGGAGGAACCTCGCTTAAAATTTTCTCAGCGTACTTTCCCGGAGCATCTGAAAAATGCCTAACAATTGAATTTTATTGAACACTAGCGTTCATAAAAAAGAAGAATTAAGGTCAGGCAGTATATTATATGGGCTTTATAAGCCAGGCTACTTTAGCAATAGTTTATACCAAAGATCCCACATATATTCCAAGGAGCCGTAAAGCAAAACCTTCTACACTTAATCTCTTTGAGCCATCACTTTTTCTCAGAATTTCCAACGGATCACTACTTTATCAAAAATAAACTTGCTTACTGCTCAAACTAGCAATCACACTCTTCCGTATTGAAAATCGAATTGGAAGCGATTGTGTCAGTCACCAAGTTATTCCTAAAATAAACAATTTCGCTCCGTATATCCCAAACCTTCCCGATAAAACTAGAGAACTCATTAAAATAAAGGACTCTGTAAATAACCAATGGATTAGAACCAGACAACTACTCCTCAAAGCTAGACTAAACCATTTGAACCGCCCAATGAAAGAACAACAACTCGAGCACGACAATTTCAACTAGAATAAGAAACTCTCCCTTTTGGATATCAACTCAAAACCTAGCTGGAAAATAACTAAGGTACTTAGAAATGAAAACAATTCATTCCTAGCTTTTATCACAATAATCAGAGATTCACTACAAGGGAAAGAAGACCAACATCCGGAGTGATATTGTCGAAGGAAAGTATCACCTCACCGACTCGCTATCGGATCTTTCCATAGCTTCACTAGAGTGCAACTCTATTAACATTTTAAACAACTCTATGTTCTCAAATGAACAATCTATTACCATTACCGAAGTCTTAAAAGTAGTCCGCTGCCTAAAGATCAAAAATTTCCTCGTCTTGACAAAATACCAAACACCTGCCTTAAGCAACTTCCGAGACTCGTGCTAATATTATTAACTCTTGTTTTTAATAAATGCATTTCCATCAGATATTCTTCCTGTGTATTGAAATAGGCTGACATATTGAAGATTCGAAAGTCGGGAAAGCCTCTCGATCCATATTAGGACCCACTCTCTACAATATCTATACTCATGATCTCCTAATATAATATCTATACTAATGATCTCCAAAGACTTAACCACTGTAAAACCTAAATTTTTGCCGACGACACTGCCTTGAACTGCTCCGCAGATAGCTTCAGTGAGATTTACAATATCCCTTAAGAAGCACTTCACATCTTTGCTACATACTTTCAAAAAAGGAAAATCAAATTGAAAGCACAGAAATCAAATGCTATCTACTTCACCCGATAACGGAAGCCTTCCCTTCCTAGCACTATTACCTAGCAACTAAATTATGAACCCATTATGTGGAACGACAGCATCAAATATCTCAGATTAAACTCAGATAAATTACTGACTTTCAGCTTACACGTTACCAAAACTTTGGATAAAACAAACAAGTTAATCAGAACTCTATATCACCTCATAAATAGCAAGTCAAAAAAAACTAACATGAAAGAATAAATTAACAACTTTTAAAACAATTTTCGTTCCACTGATATTTGTGGCTCAGAAGTCTTGGGTGACTGTGCAGTAAGTCTCCGTATTAAACTGCAAAGGACGCAAAACAAGATACTCAAAATGATTCTAAATTTAAATTCATTGTATCATTTGGTACTACAAACATTTCCATTTTGAATTCTTCATTATTGTATTACTTTTGCTTTTACTACAAGTTGGGCTTTATTAATTCCATAAAATTTTTTCTTTACACATAATGTGTACCTATGAGTACGTCTGGCACAACCTGATGGCGAATAAAGCTAATTGGACTCCCTGTATCTAACAGTGTTTCTAAGGATATTGAAAATTAGTTTTTTGTATTTATAAAAGTGAAGCTTATATATTTTACGTACATGTTAGGTAATTGTTCCTTTTCATGAGTCAGTGGAATTTTTCTCTTCGGGCATTCGACAGCTTGGTGTCCTATTCTGCGCAAACGTAACAGGCACCGGGCTCTCGTTTTGGTTTTCGAAATTTAGTAGTTATGTGCCCTAATGAGTTTCAATTGAAGCATCTGATGCGAGTAAGTTATCCTGTCGCTGACTGCCTAGCCTCCGATGGTGCAACGTCGCGATTGTTTCCTTTGCTACTTTTTATAACTCTAATTTATTAATTTAATTTAATTATTTTTTGGAATTATCTCACAAGCTATCGTTTGTCAGTGAAACACTTTATTTTCGCTTGTGACTGTAGCGCATAATCTAGAATACCCTCAATTATGTGTTCTAGGAGTTCGTGTTCATTAAGAGATAATTTATTGACCAATATTGTTTTATCGTAACAGTATTCCTGGAAAGATTCGGTCACCAACTACTTTCTGGCCTCAAATTGGCGTTTCAATGTTAACTGGCCAATATGGTCCTCGAAAAATACCGTCATTTCTTCGAGAAGTAGTTCAAACGACGTTGACATGAGATCAAAGAGTCTTAGGCAACGATCGCTACATTGTGGAGGACTTACCCGACTACAGTGTTACCCAAAGGCGCTACAACAACGTTTTATCTAGTGATCATATGAAACCATTTTGTGCCTCACTTCCTGATCTAGATATTTCAAATGATACAATCAACTATTCAAATGACTCTGACGAAAAAAAGACCATGACGAATGTCAGGAAAGGCGGAGTTGTCAAAGACAAAGGCAACCCTGGTGAGAAATCGTCGTGCAGACCGTTCGTGTTTCTGTGAGTAAAGGGGTCGACGACAAAAGCCAATCATGGGGTCACCGACCGGAGAGAGTGATAAATTATTCTTGGGGCTTTAATAATGTTTGTGGTGAATTTTAATTAAACTTTAATATAATCAAATAAACTAAATAGAATTAAAGGCCGTACTTTGACACCAGCACAAAGTGACTCGTGCCGGGGAGGGAATCAAAGCAGTCCTTTACACTCTTGTACTAAAATTTCCAGGACGTAACAGCCTTGATCGCTGCTTGGCTATCGGGAAAGATAGATACTTTTTGTCCTCTTGGTCCCTTGGAGGTTGGGCGCATAAATATGTATGGCGTAGATGTCCGTTTGAAATACTGTTGGCCATTTGCCCGTTGCGATTGAGATTCTTGTGTTTGGTCCGAAAATCCTGGCTCCGATACCGGTTTCTGTTCTAAAACCACCAGTGAACCAAGTGTTGTCAGTCAAACTCTGCAGATTGAGATCCCAGGGATTAGGCTAAGTATTTTCGAATGACCAGTGCCTTTGAAAAACATGTCAAATTTTATTTCAACGTTCAGAGCACTAGTTGCTGCTGACTTTCTAACAAAAATGTGTAAAAGAGTGAGTCAAATGATCGACTCCATTGCAGACGTCGGCCCGGTACGCATAGCCCCGGTTATGGCGAGGCACGCAAGCCGCTGGACCTTGTCACACTGCCGTATGACTGTTACCTGAAGCATCTTAGGCCACCACACGAGAACCGCATAGGTGACAACAGGTCTAACCACCATGGTGTATAACCAGTAGATCATTTTACCATATAACCATCTGCAATCCCACATGGATTTGGTGGCTTTGTTGAGTACTGCCTTATGATGGGCATTCCAATTCATACGTTTATCCAGAATTACCCCCAGTTACTTGACAAGATTGGAAAACTCAATTACAGTGCCGTTCAACCGAACTGGACCAATGTGCAGTTTATAACTCCTTTAGAAGGGTACCAATACTACCTTTTGTGGATTAATGCTGAGACCCTCCCTGTTACACCAGTTGTTGACGACTTGGAGAGCGGAACACATTATGTTCGAGGTAGATCTTTCGAAACTCCCCACCACAATAATGGCCAGGTCATCTGCGGATTCTATGACCTCATAGCCAAGTGAGCTCATCTTTGCTAAAAGATCGTCAATGACAAGGGACCAGAATAGCGGGGATAGAATTCCGCCTTGTGGACAACCCTTAATTGCTCTTAGGCAAACGATGGTATTGCCCAACGTGGACGATATGTCGCGCTGTTTTAGCACGGCATCTACCCACGCTATTGTATGGTTATTTATATTCCTATAGCCTAATGCCTTAGTTATCATAGCCGGTATTGTCAGAGGTCCCTTCCACGTCTAGGAATGCACACAATGCAACTTTTGTCGACTAGAATGAGGTTTCGATATTACCGACGAGGTAATGAAGGGCAGCATCAGTTGATTTGCCCTTCATGTAGGCATATTGATTCCTGTGAAGAGGAATCGTTTTTTCAAGCCTTTGCCTGATATGGAGCTCGACTAATCGCTCCATAGTTTTTAAGATAACGGAAGCTAGACTTATTGGTCTGTTTGATATGGATAGTTCCATAGGCCGATAAAAAGCACTGTCACTGTCCTACATGACTGTGGTATGAATCTCAAGGTGAAACTATCCCTAAAGAAACCAAGTAGTGGTCGGATGATTGTGTCGAGGCAATTTTGCAGCAGGGCTGGGAAAATGCCATCGCTACCCCCTGCCTTAAAGGGCTGGAATGAGGAGAGAGCACAGCGTAGTTTGTCCTCGTCAAAAATGACTCCAGAAAGGCTGCTAGCCCGACGTTCGGAGATCTATTGGTCAGGGGAGCGTGGTCGCAGCGAAATCGAGGTGGTGATCGAACCGGGAAAGTGATCCTGTAGTAGATATTCTAGGGTCTCTTGCCGACTTTTCGTAAAAAGACCATCTTATCCTTTTAGCAAACCTATACCATTCGACGGGGCCTTGGCTAACACCTTTTGCAGGCGAGCTGCTTCGCGAAGCGCTTGGCCCGTCTAATGTGTGTGTTATAGTCAGAGAGCGCCATGTTATATTTCCCCCACTGACCAAAGCGTTTAGCTCTGTTGAATAGTTTCCTTACTATCTGTCTTTTGGTTAAGAGCACTTCATTCCACCACGGGACCTTTCGTCTGCTATGCGAGGTGCGTTTTGTGTTGCTCTGCTTAAAAGACTCTATGAGCATCTGATTGAGCTGTGAAGCTGCTTCGTCTAGCTCGTATGAATAGCTAATACTGTGAAGAAGAGTGCTGGCTTTAACGCGTACTAATCTCCGATAAAGTTTCCAGTCCGTCTTGCTTGGAGGATAGATTGGAGACTTTAGTTGAGAGCTATCGGGGATGTCGAATCCGATGTGCATGTGATCCGACAGCGAAGCTTCCTCAGAGACTTGCCGGTCCCATATGGACTGTCTTATGGCCTTGCTGGCAAGGGCGAGGTCAAGTACCTCCTACCTGGAAGGGGTGATCAAGGTTGGTTTGCACCCCCTGTTTGCTAAATCTAAACTCATAATATAGTTAAGTAGGTACTTACCCCTTGTGTTGATGTAACTGCTGCCCTAGATTGTGTGGTGGACATTAGCGTCACATCTGATAGTAATTTGTCGACTTGTCCGTCGACAGTGTCCGACAAGTGTTTGGACTTCCAGTGTCGGGATGTTCGTGTTGTCCGCAGGGAAGTAAGCTGAGGCAAGGGCAATTTCCTGCACGCCTGTTGCCGTAGAAACCGCCACGATGGCCGCTGTTAGGTCTCTATGGTTAAATTGTGTTAGTGGGGTATAATTGATACTATTATCAAATAGGATAGCCGTGCGAGGCGTTTCCCACGAACTGTGTTAAAGCAACTTACCCGATTGGGTCGCTAGGCCACGAACACGGCCATCTGTAACCCAAAGCTCTTGTACCAGCGCTAGGGTGAATTTGTTTTCGGAGAATAGTCTGCATACGGTGGCCGACGCCCCTATGGTGTGATGCAGATTCGCCTGAAGGACTTTAAATGTCATTGCGGTCCTTCTTCAGGGAGCGCAGCACCAGGTCGCTTCCCTGTGCTGTGCGTGACCCCTTACCACGAGCGCCCTTGGTGACTCCCTGCCTCAGCGAACCCAAGTTGGAAGCTGGCTTCGGCCTAGTGCCCCCACCTTTTAGGATGTTTATACCAATGCAGAGGAGGATGAGTTGCTCCGCGGGAAAGGCCGCGCGGCTGACGGTTTAGTCAGCTTTGCAGCCTGGCTAGCGCAGGCAGCTGGTTTTGGGGCGGAGCCAACACCGCTGGGCGGACCGGCAGACACCAATAAACCAGTTGTTGCCGAGGTGGATGACGAGGTAGCCTCTATATGGACGTATGGTTGAGGGTGGAATCACGAGGGCCACATTTGTCAGCACGATTGTTGTTTGCCCGCGCCGCCCCTTCTGCCACAGCCTGGAGATTTCCGCTGTGTGAGAAATAGCCACGTACGTGCATCTGCGGGAATTTCTATTCATCGATAAGCTCGATGTCCAGAGAGCACTTCTCTTTGATGCGACCCAGGTTATTCCTCAGCCATGTCGCTGTGAACTTCGTGGAACATGTTATCTGCAAGCAGCCGGTCCGGGGAACCCATCTTCGAATTCTGGTTTTAGGTTGCTATCAGGTTTCTCGACAACAACGTCGCTGATAGCCTCTTGCAGCAGTGCCATATGCTCAGCAGTAAGCGGTTTCTTCGATTGGAGTTTTGCTAACTCTGCATGAGTCCGCTTGGGTTTTCTGGTATTTTCATACCGTGGCACTGCTCCTCGGAGCGTGTTTTTTAAGACACGCAAAAGCGACGGTTTCTGGTAAGCTGTAATGCCTCTGTCCTGGAATACCAACTATGCTCCGCTTGAAGCGCCGACCCTCTTTGGAAGTTAGTTGTACAGAGTCTGGTCCTTTGTCCAAATGAAGTTGGTGCCGTTGAGCACCTGCCTCTGTGGCGAAAAACTTTTGCGTCGAAAGGCTGGAGGCAGACACTACTGTACGGTGAGGACATGGTTTCCTACAAAACGGGTCCAAGGCGTGGTTTAGTGCCTCCACAGAAGAACCAGCTGACTCACCATCTCCTAAACGATGTGGGTTATGTGGGTGATTTACTGCCTCTTCGACGTGCCCAATAGCTCCGACTTGAGGAGTGTAGACCAATAATTGCAACAGCTCTCCAACTTTTTTCATTAGCTCAAAAAAACACGATTTTAAATGAACTACTAGAAAAGGTTAGCTATTGCTCAAGTAAAGGAGAACAATTTAATATCATTACCCAATTAGGAATCTCATATGTGTACTCAGATAAATAATTCTAAAGCACTCCCTATTATCATGACATGGAATATGCGTGCCGTCCTAAGTAAAATCTTGACCTTTTACACTTGTTTAGTGCTAACCAAGTGCACATGTGCTTTTTATTTGAAACATGACTAACCTCCATGATAAATTCCTGATTCCTGGTTACACTATATACAAGAAAGACCGAAGTTGCCACAGATATGCTACATTCTTGTTAACAACGGTATTCATCACAAACATATAACTGAAATTGACACTCATGGAAAATATCGGTGTAGAGGTTGAAATTATCGGAGGAACCTCGCTTAAAATTTTCTCAGCGTACTTTCCCGGAGCATCTGAAAAATGCCTAACAATTGAATTTTATTGAACACTAGCGTTCATAAAAAAGAAGAATTAAGGTCAGGCCTGCTGAATAAGTGGAAAATACTAACTAGGTGGTGATTTTAAGCAAATTGGTGGGGCAGTATATTATATGGGCTTTATAAGCCAGGCTACTTTAGCAATAGTTTATACCAAAGATCCCACATATATTCCAAGGAGCCGTAAAGCAAAACCTTCTACACTTAATCTCTTTGAGCCATCACTTTTTCTCAGAATTTCCAACGGATCACTACTTTATCAAAAATAAACTTGCTTACTGCTCAAACTAGCAATCACACTCTTCAGTATTGAAAATCGAATTGGAAGCGATTGTGTCAGTCACCAAGTTATTCCTAAAATAAACAATTTCGCTCCGTATATCCCAAACCTTCCCGATAAAACTAGAGAACTCATTAAAATAAAGGACTCTGTAAATAACCAATGGATTAGAACCAGACAACTACTCCTCAAAGCTAGACTAAACCATTTGAACCGCCCAATGAAAGAACAACAACTCGAGCACGACAATTTCAACTAGAATAAGAAACTCTCCCTTTTGGATATCAACTCAAAACCTAGCTGGAAAATAACTAAGGTACTTAGAAATGAAAACAATTCATTCCTAGCTTTTATCACAATAATCAGAGATTCACTACAAGGGAAAGAAGACCAACATCCGGAGTGATATTGTCGAAGGAAAGTATCACCTCACCGACTCGCTATCGGATCTTTCCATAGCTTCACTAGAGTGCAACTCTATTAACATTTTAAACAACTCTATGTTCTCAAATGAACAATCTATTACCATTACCGAAGTCTTAAAAGTAGTCCGCTGCCTAAAGATCAAAAAATTTCCTCGTCTTGACAAAATACCAAACACCTGCCTTAAGCAACTTCCGAGACTCGTGCTAATATTATTAACTCTTGTTTTTAATAAATGCATTTCCATCAGATATTCTTCCCGTGTATTGAAATAGGCTGACATATTGAAGATTCGAAAGTCGGGAAAGCCTCTCGATCCATATTAGGACCCACTCTCTACAATATCTATACTCATGATCTCCTAATATAATATCTATACTAATGATCTCCAAAGACTTAACCACTGTAAAACCTAAATTTTTGCCGACGACACTGCCTTGAACTGCTCCGCAGATAGCTTCAGTGAGATTTACAATATCCCTTAAGAAGCACTTCACATCTTTGCTACATACTTTCAAAAAAGGAAAATCAAATTGAAAGCACAGAAATCAAATGCTATCTACTTCACCCGATAACGGAAGCCTTCCCTTCCTAGCACTATTACCTAGCAACTAAATTATGAACCCATTATGTGGAACGACAGCATCAAATATCTCAGATTAAACTCAGATAAATTACTGACCTTCAGCTTACACGTTACCAAAACTTTGGATAAAACAAACAAGTTAATCAGAACTCTATATCACCTCATAAATAGCAAGTCAAAAAAAACTAACATGAAAGAATAAATTAACAACTTTTAAAACAATTTTCGTTCCACTGATATTTGTGGCTCAGAAGTCTTGGGTGACTGTGCAGTAAGTCTCCGTATTAAACTGCAAAGGACGCAAAACAAGATACTCAAAATGATTCTAAATTTAAATTCATTGTATCATTTGGTACTACAAACATTTCCATTTTGAATTCTTCATTATTGTATTACTTTTGCTTTTACTACAAGTTGGGCTTTATTAATTCCATAAAATTTTTTCTTTACACATAATGTGTACCTATGAGTACGTCTGGCACAACCTGATGGCGAATAAAGCTAATTGGACTCCCTGTATCTAACAGTGTTTCTAAGGATATTGAAAATTAGTTTTTTGTATTTATAAAAGTGAAGCTTATATATTTTACGTACATGTTAGGTAATTGTTCCTTTTCATGAGTCAGTGGAATTTCCACCTTTTAGGATGTTTATACCAATGCAGAGGAGGATGAGTTGCTCCGCGGGAAAGGCCGCGCGGCTGACGGTTTAGTCAGCTTTGCAGCCTGGCTAGCGCAGGCAGCTGGTTTTGGGGCGGAGCCAACACCGCTGGGCGGACCGGCAGACACCAATAAACCAGTTGTTGCCGAGGTGGATGACGAGGTAGCCTCTATATGGACGTATGGTTGAGGGTGGAATCACGAGGGCCACATTTGTCAGCACGATTGTTGTTTGCCCGCGCCGCCCCTTCTGCCACAGCCTGGAGATTTCCGCTGTGTGAGAAATAGCCACGTACGTGCATCTGCGGGAATTTCTATTCATCGATAAGCTCGATGTCCAGAGAGCACTTCTCTTTGATGCGACCCAGGTTATTCCTCAGCCATGTCGCTGTGAACTTCGTGGAACATGTTATCTGCAAGCAGCCGGTCCGGGGAACCCATCTTCGAATTCTGGTTTTAGGTTGCTATCAGGTTTCTCGACAACAACGTCGCTGATAGCCTCTTGCAGCAGTGCCATATGCTCAGCAGTAAGCGGTTTCTTCGATTGGCCGGTTTGGATAAACCCAAGTTTTTGCTAACTCTGCATGAGTCCCCTTGGGTTTTCTGGTATTTTCATACCGTGGCACTGCTCCTCGGAGCGTGTTTTTTAAGACACGCAAAAGCGACGGTTTCTGGTAAGCTGTAATGCCTCTGTCCTGGAATACCAACTATGCTCCGCTTGAAGCGCCGACCCTCTTTGGAAGTTAGTTGTACAGAGTCTGGTCCTTTGTCCAAATGAAGTTGGTGCCGTTGAGCACCTGCCTCTGTGGCGAAAAACTTTTGCGTCGAAAGGCTGGAGGCAGACACTACTGTACGGTGAGGACATGGTTTCCTCCAAAACGGGTCCAAGGCGTGGTTTAGTGCCTCCACAGAAGAACCAGCTGACTCACCATCTCCTAAACGATGTGGGTTATGTGGGTGATTTACTGCCTCTTCGACGTGCCCAATAGCTCCGACTTGAGGAGTGTAGACCAATAATTGCAACAACTCTCCAACTTTTTTCATTAGCTCAAAAAAACACGATTTTAAATGAACTACTAGAAAAGGTTAGCTATTGCTCAAGTAAAGGAGAACAATTTAATATCATTACCCAATTAGGAATCTCATATGTGTACTCAGATAAATAATTCTAAAGCACTCCCTATTATCATGACATGGAATATGCGTGCCGTCCTAAGTAAAATCTTGACCTTTTACACTTGTTTAGTGCTAACCAAGTGCACATGTGCTTTTTATTTGAAACATGACTAACCTCCATGATAAATTCCTGATTCCTGGTTACACTATATACAAGAAAGACCGAAGTTGCCACAGATATGCTACATTCTTGTTAACAACGGTATTCATCACAAACATATAACTGAAATTGACACTCATGGAAAATATCGGTGTAGAGGTTGAAATTATCGGAGGAACCTCGCTTAAAATTTTCTCAGCGTACTTTCCCGGAGCATCTGAAAAATGCGTAACAATTGAATTTTATTGAACACTAGCGTTCATAAAAAAGAAGAATTAAGGTCAGGCCTGCTGAATAAGTGGAAAATACTAACTAGGTGGTGATTTTAAGCAAATTGGTGGGGCAGTATATTATATGGGCTTTATAAGCCAGGCTACTTTAGCAATAGTTTATACCAAAGATCCCACATATATTCCAAGGAGCCGTAAAGCAAAACCTTCTACACTTAATCTCTTTGAGCCATCACTTTTTCTCAGAATTTCCAACGGATCACTACTTTATCAAAAATAAACTTGCTTACTGCTCAAACTAGCAATCATACTCTTCAGTATTGAAAATCGAATTGGAAGCGATTGTGTCAGTCACCAAGTTATTCCTAAAATAAACAATTTCGATCCGTATATCCCAAACCTTCCCGATAAAACTAGAGAACTCATTAAAATAAAGGACTCTGTAAATAACCAATGGATTAGAACCAGACAACTACTCCTCAAAGCTAGACTAAACCATTTGAACCGCCTAATGAAAGAACAACAACTCGAGCACGACAATTTCAACTAGAATAAGAAACTCTCCCTTTTGGATATCAACTCAAAACCTAGCTGGAAAATAACTAAGGTACTTAGAAATGAAAACAATTCATTCCTAGCTTTTATCACAATAATCAGAGATTCACTACAAGGGAAAGAAGACCAACATCCGGAGTGATATTGTCGAAGGAAAGTATCACCTCACCGACTCGCTATCGGATCTTTCCATAGCTTCACTAGAGTGCAACTCTATTAACATTTTAAACAACTCTATGTTCTCAAATGAACAATCTATTACCATTACCGAAGTCTTAAAAGTAGTCCGCTGCCTAAAGATCAAAAAATTTCCTCGTCTTGACAAAATACCAAACACCTGCCTTAAGCAACTTCCGAGACTCGTGCTAATATTATTAACTCTTGTTTTTAATAAATGCATTTCCATCAGATATTCTTCCCGTGTATTGAAATAGGCTGACATATTGAAGATTCGAAAGTCGGGAAAGCCTCTCGATCCATATTAGGACCCACTCTCTACAATATCTATACTCATGATCTCCTAATATAATATCTATACTAATGATCTCCAAAGACTTAACCACTGTAAAACCTAAATTTTTGCCGACGACACTGCCTTGAACTGCTCCGCAGATAGCTTCAGTGAGATTTACAATATCCCTTAAGAAGCACTTCACATCTTTGCTACATACTTTCAAAAAAGGAAAATCAAATTGAAAGCACAGAAATCAAATGCTATCTACTTCACCCGATAACGGAAGCCTTCCCTTCCTAGCACTATTACCTAGCAACTAAATTATGAACCCATTATGTGGAACGACAGCATCAAATATCTCAGATTAAACTCAGATAAATTACTGACCTTCAGCTTACACGTTACCTAAACTTTGGATAAAACAAACAAGTTAATCAGAACTCTATATCACCTCATAAATAGCAAGTCAAAAAAAAACTAACATGAAAGAATAAATTAACAACTTTTAAAACAATTTTCGTTCCACTGATATTTGTGGCTCAGAAGTCTTGGGTGACTGTGCAGTAAGTCTCCGTATTAAACTGCAAAGGACGCAAAACAAGATACTCAAAATGATTCTAAATTTAAATTCATTTTATCATTTGGTACTACAAACATTTCCATTTTGAATTCTTCATTATTGTATTACTTTTGCTTTTACTACAAGTTGGGCTTTATTAATTCCATAAAATTTTTTCTTTACACATAATGTGTACCTATGAGTACGTCTGGCACAACCTGATGGCGAATAAAGCTAATTGGACTCCCTGTATCTAACAGTGTTTCTAAGGATATTGAAAATTAGTTTTTTGTATTTATAAAAGTGAAGCTTATATATTTTACGTACATGTTAGGTAATTGTTCCTTTTCATGAGTCAGTGGAATTTCAGGCAGCTGGTTTTGGGGCGGAGCCAACACCGCTGGGCGGACCGGCAGACACCAATAAACCAGTTGTTGCCGAGGTGGATGACGAGGTAGCCTCTATATGGACGTATGGTTGAGGGTGGAATCACGAGGGCCACATTTGTCAGCACGATTGTTGTTTGCCCGCGCCGCCCCTTCTGCCACAGCCTGGAGATTTCCGCTGTGTGAGAAATAGCCACGTACGTGCATCTGCGGGAATTTCTATTCATCGATAAGCTCGATGTCCAGAGAGCACTTCTCTTTGATGCGACCCAGGTTATTCCTCAGCCATGTCGCTGTGAACTTCGTGGAACATGTTATCTGCAAGCAGCCGGTCCGGGGAACCCATCTTCGAATTCTGGTTTTAGGTTGCTATCAGGTTTCTCGACAACAACGTCGCTGATAGCCTCTTGCAGCAGTGCCATATGCTCAGCAGTAAGCGGTTTCTTCGATTGGCCGGTTTGGATAAACCCAAGTTTTTGCTAACTCTGCATGAGTCCCCTTGGGTTTTCTGGTATTTTCATACCGTGGCACTGCTCCTCGGAGCGTGTTTTTTAAGACACGCAAAAGCGACGGTTTCTGGTAAGCTGTAATGCCTCTGTCCTGGAATACCAACTATGCTCCGCTTGAAGCGCCGACCCTCTTTGGAAGTTAGTTGTACAGAGTCTGGTCCTTTGTCCAAATGAAGTTGGTGCCGTTGAGCACCTGCCTCTGTGGCGAAAAACTTTTGCGTCGAAAGGCTGGAGGCAGACACTACTGTACGGTGAGGACATGGTTTCCTACAAAACGGGTCCAAGGCGTGGTTTAGTGCCTCCACAGAAGAACCAGCTGACTCACCATCTCCTAAACGATGTGGGTTATGTGGGTGATTTACTGCCTTTCGACGTGCCCAATAGCTCCGACTTGAGGAGTGTAGACCAATAATTGCAACAGCTCTCCAACTTTTTTCATTAGCTCAAAAAAACACGATTTTAAATGAACTACTAGAAAAGGTTAGCTATTGCTCAAGTAAAGGAGAACAATTTAATATCATTACCCAATTAGGAATCTCATATGTGTACTCAGATAAATAATTCTAAAGCACTCCCTATTATCATGACATGGAATATGCGTGCCGTCCTAAGTAAAATCTTGACCTTTTACACTTGTTTAGTGCTAACCAAGTGCACATGTGCTTTTTATTTGAAACATGACTAACCTCCATGATAAATTCCTGATTCCTGGTTACACTATATACAAGAAAGACCGAAGTTGCCACAGATATGCTACATTCTTGTTAACAACGGTATTCATCACAAACATATAACTGAAATTGACACTCATGGAAAATATCGGTGTAGAGGTTGAAATTATCGGAGGAACCTCGCTTAAAATTTTCTCAGCGTACTTTC
Organism: Cacoxenus indagator; assembly: GCA_035041755.1. Lineage (NCBI taxonomy): Eukaryota > Metazoa > Arthropoda > Insecta > Diptera > Drosophilidae > Cacoxenus > Cacoxenus indagator. The sequence continues at coordinate 123,784 of JAWNKX010000302.1, forward strand.
CCGGAGCATCTGAAAAATGCGTAACAATTGAATTTTATTGAACACTAGCGTTCATAAAAAAGAAGAATTAAGGTCAGGCCTGCTGAATAAGTGGAAAATACTAACTAGGTGGTGATTTTAAGCAAATTGGTGGGGCAGTATATTATATGGGCTTTATAAGCCAGGCTACTTTAGCAATAGTTTATACCAAAGATCCCACATATATTCCAAGGAGCCGTAAAGCAAAACCTTCTACACTTAATCTCTTTGAGCCATCACTTTTTCTCAGAATTTCCAACGGATCACTACTTTATCAAAAATAAACTTGCTTACTGCTCAAACTAGCAATCACACTCTTCAGTATTGAAAATCGAATTGGAAGCGATTGTGTCAGTCACCAAGTTATTCCTAAAATAAACAATTTCGCTCCGTATATCCCAAACCTTCCCGATAAAACTAGAGAACTCATTAAAATAAAGGACTCTGTAAATAACCAATGGATTAGAACCAGACAACTACTCCTCAAAGCTAGACTAAACCATTTGAACCGCCTAATGAAAGAACAACAACTCGAGCACGACAATTTCAACTAGAATAAGAAACTCTCCCTTTTGGATATCAACTCAAAACCTAGCTGGAAAATAACTAAGGTACTTAGAAATGAAAACAATTCATTCCTAGCTTTTATCACAATAATCAGAGATTCACTACAAGGGAAAGAAGACCAACATCCGGAGTGATATTGTCGAAGGAAAGTATCACCTCACCGACTCGCTATCGGATCTTTCCATAGCTTCACTAGAGTGCAACTCTATTAACATTTTAAACAACTCTATGTTCTCAAATGAACAATCTATTACCATTACCGAAGTCTTAAAAGTAGTCCGCTGCCTAAAGATCAAAAAATTTCCTCGTCTTGACAAAATACCAAACACCTGCCTTAAGCAACTTCCGAGACTCGTGCTAATATTATTAACTCTTGTTTTTAATAAATGCATTTCCATCAGATATTCTTCCCGTGTATTGAAATAGGCTGACATATTGAAGATTCGAAAGTCGGGAAAGCCTCTCGATCCATATTAGGACCCACTCTCTACAATATCTATACTCATGATCTCCTAATATAATATCTATACTAATGATCTCCAAAGACTTAACCACTGTAAAACCTAAATTTTTGCCGACGACACTGCCTTGAACTGCTCCGCAGATAGCTTCAGTGAGATTTACAATATCCCTTAAGAAGCACTTCACATCTTTGCTACATACTTTCAAAAAAGGAAAATCAAATTGAAAGCACAGAAATCAAATGCTATCTACTTCACCCGATAACGGAAGCCTTCCCTTCCTAGAACTATTACCTAGCAACTAAATTATGAACCCATTATGTGGAACGACAGCATCAAATATCTCAGATTAAACTTAGATAAATTACTGACTTTCAGCTTACACGTTACCAAAACATTGGATAAAATAAACAAGTTAATCAGAACTCTATATCACCTCATAAATAGCAAGTCAAAAAAAACTAACATGAAAGAA